>BLSH010541697.1:1528613-1612787 GCA_018402905.1 Glandirana rugosa
GGTTTTTCTGTTTTTTCAAAGACCTTGACGATTTTTCATAAGGGAAAATTATACGATCAGTTCAGGTAGATTTAAACGATTATGTAGATTTCCGGGCATGTGTGTCATGTTAATAACCACTTTTTTTCAGCGTGCTGTCGGACAATAGGTTATTAGGCTGGCAATCATGCGTGGTAAACTGTCGGTTAAAAGTTAATAGCAGTTTGTCTTAACATACACTTCTGATCTTTTGAAAACAGACGATTTTTCCGTAACCGGTTAAAAACCGAACACACATGTCTTCAACTGGTTTGTTTTCAACATTCATGTTCGTGCGTACGAGCCTTAGGTCCTTCACAAGCCAGTACATTTGGACGCAGGTATTAAGTGTTAAGTGTAAGTGGGTTCGGGACAAAGTTCGGGTTCTGTCCGGACCCGGACCCGGACTTTGTCCCGAAGTTCTGCAGAACCAGCAGAACCCGGACTTCTAGAAGTTCGCTCAACTCTAGTTAGGAGCATATAAGGAGGAAGTTCAGGTGAATGTGAATTGTGAATTATGGACGCAGGTTTACATGACCGAACACTTCCTGGATTCCGAGCATGCGTGCTTGTACTTACAACTTTTGTTTGGTCAACTTCTGTACACACAAGCCAAAAATTGGCCAATGCCTTTTTAGCAGACAAAAGTTTTCTAGTCTTCACATACAATTCTGTTTGACGATAATTGAAAATTGGCTGTCAAATGGTGCGTACTAACGGTCGGATTATTGGATAACAGGCTGTCGTGCGACTTTTTTTCACCAATAATTGTACTGTGTGTACGGGCCTTTAGATGTATTAGCAAATTTAGATGGACTTGACTAGCATATTAAAAGGGAATACTTTTTAGCAGTTCCAGAAACTTTTTTGTCTTTTTGGATAAAGGTTTTTAAAAAATGAATACAATCTTACCATTGTGAGCACCTGTTTCAGTGTTAAATTGTTTTTCTCAACTCTCTAACTGCCACTTTTACTGAACAGCTTGGTCTGTTAACGGAAAGTGAAAAATAACAGATTTACTAGCTGGATCCACAAGTGAAAATAATGGAAAAAAAGCCTAAAAAAATAATGCAGCCACCATTTAAGGACTGGTCAGCTGCAATATATTACATTTTTGTTTCTGAGTTTAAAGTGGTTGTATACCCTAATTTGTGATTTTTTACCCACAGGGAAGCTTTTAATAAGACTTACCTGTAGGTAAAATGAATATCTCCTAAACCTGCATGGATTAGGAGATATTTGCCTGCATGCAGCTGCTAACATCATGGCGCATGCGCAGTGATGTCCCGGCGAAGGCCCGATGCATAGCGCCAGACCTTGCCGGAAACCTTGCTGGAAAGACGGGCTCCAGCACACATGCGCCGGAGTGATGTCTCGCGGCTCTGGCCACTCACAGCGCCGGAGCCGCAAACCCGGAAGGATCCCCCGAGGGAAAATGTCAGCTCCCTCTGCGGGGACTGGGCGGACCTGTCGGACCTTCGTTCTGAGGTAAGTATTTCATTATGAGCTAGTATGCGGTGCATAATAGCTCATTATACCTTTGCCTTACAGGGTTTTTTTTTTAAGTATACAACCGCTTTAATATCATTTTAATCTATTAATAAAAGCTTTGCTGGGGTTTATGAGAATGGTGGACACCAGAGCTTACCCTTCAACCTAAACTGTGACATCTACACGAATCACTCATTACATCACAAAAAGAAACCACTGTACCATGTTATGCTTTTTCTTTTGAGGTTTGCCAGTTGACACACCCCTCCTCATTGACAATTGCAATGGAAGGGAGGGAGGAAAGTGGCTTTCAGGATATTATGCCTTATGTCAGGAACTGGCCCAATCTGGGTCAAATACAAGCTACTGGGTATCTTTTTGAATTCATATCTGCTTTATATATTTAAACAGATGGCAATTTATAAAAAAAAAACGTTTTGGACAGCTTTGCAATTTAACAGCTATACAATTCAAAATTAAAATAAGCAAAAAAATGTAAAACAAAACAGATGAATACAGAAGATAAGAAAACTAAGAAGAGAAAAGAAAGCTAGATTTCTTCATAAGAATATCAGTGTTGTCTGTTTCATTAAGCAATATAGCACTTTTGTGAACAGTTCTTGAAAATAGCATTGTTCTTTTATTTACCCTTAATAGTAGTTTTCTTTGTCCCTATATTAGATAGTGATAAAGAGAAGAGAGACTTATAAAAGGATTTAGAAATAGGGACAATGACTTCAAAGGAAGATTGAATGACACTGTGATCCTCAGGTCCCTGGACATGGGTGGTTGAGAAGTGAGAGCTTTGTTTGGGAGGTGTCACTTCACAAAGACAAAGTTACAGAAACAGTCGGAAATTTTAACAATGCCACCCCCACACACAAATACACACAACTGCTTCTGTAATCATTCTTCTGAAAGTTCTTCCCACATTTGATTAAGTTGCTTTAAAGCTCCCATCATTCATCCACAAGATGGTTGTTCCATCTTTAAAATAGCTAGAAAGTCCCTATAAAACAATAAAAGTCTAAAATGAGCCTTTCAATGGATATCTCAGTACTAGGAAAGGTGCAACGTTTTGTTCTTTTTGCATCATTACATTTCAACAATTGCTCTTAGCAAGGCTGCATTTACCATAATGGCACTTGTGGGCCATTGCCTAGAACAGCAAAGCAAGAGGGGCAGCAGAAAGCTTCAAAGTAACAAACTGTGATAACCTTATTTTGCATCAATCTTCTAGCAACCATTTGACATTTGTGGGTAAATTCAGCAAGAGAGCTGTAGGAGTGCAGGGAAAGTTGAGAGGGGTCAGAAAGCTCTATAGTTCAGAAAACATAAAAACATCTCTCATTTCTATTGTTGGATAGTCTGTACAGTTAAAATGTTGTCATGCAAGCAAAGCAGGCAGGATACTTGTCTGCTTTATATGAAATAAAGTCTGAAATATTTAATATGCATATTTGTATGCATATACTACTACTACATAGACTATTGGATATATGTATGTTTTTTATACTATATATGCAATAGTATAAAATGAGCATACTTTTAGAAAAATATTCTTAACTATCCTTGCACCTGCATGGGTTTCCTCTGGGTACTTTGGTTTCCTCCCACACTCCAAAGACATGCTGGTAGGTTAATTTGATCCTGTCTAAATTGGCCCTAGTATGTGTGTATGAATGTGAGGTAGGGACATTAGATTGTAAGCTCCTTGAGGCAGGGACTGATGTGAATGTACAATGTATATGTAAAGCTATGCGTAAATTGTCAGCCCTATATAAGTACCTGTAATAAATAAATACAATAAAAATAAAGTACCTACATTTTGACCCTACAGTTTATCCAGTGTTACTAAAGTTGCATGGCCCATTTATATGGACGAGGCAACCAAGTTTTGAGAACAGGATGCACTAATTGCCTATTAGTAAATGGTAATTCCTTAAAATTGGTATTCAAAAATAAGGACATAACAAAAATTGTAGATCTAGAACAAAAATTTCCAACCTGGAAAATATCTGTTTGAGTATAAATTGAGATTCAGAATGATTACCAGTTAGGCCTCATGCTGCATTTACAGGCTTTTTTTTCTCTGCCATTAAACACTCCTCCGTGTTAACCTATATGTAGATTTGAGCGGACACCTGGATGTTTGGGTTCGGGTTTTCGTGGAAAAGTTCGGGTTCGGTTCGAACTTGACCCCGGACCCCGAACACTAATGAAATCAATGGGGACCCGAACTTTTGGGCACAAAAATGGCTGTAAAAAAGTCCTGGAAAGTGCTAGAGGGCTGCAAAAGGAAGAAAAGTGGGGGTAAGAGTAGGACAAGTGTCCTACAAAGAAATGGGGATAGGGAAATAACAATAATCTGGCCCTATAGAACTAGTAGATGATTTTAGAACAATAATCTGTCCCTTACAGCACCAGCAGGAACCTCTCCCTATAGCAGTTTGATATGATTTTAGAACAATAATCTGTCCCTTACAGCAACAGCAGGAACCTCTCCCTATAGCAGTTTGATATGATTTTAGAACAATAATCTGTCCCTTACAGCACCAGCAGGAACCTTTACCTATAGCAGTTTGATATGATTTTAGAACAATAATCTGTCCCTTACAACACCAGCAGGAACCTCTCCCTATAGCAGTTTGATATGATTTTAGAACAATAATCTGTCCCTTACAGCAACAGCAGGAACCTGACCCTATAGCAGTAGGAGATGGTTTTAGAACAATAATCTGTTCCTTACAGCAACAGCAGGAACCTGACCCTATAGCAGTAGGAGATGATTTTAGAACAATAATCTGTCCCTTACAGCAACAGAAGGAACCTGACCCTATAGCAGTAGGAGATGATTTTAGAACAATAATCTGTCCCTTACAGCAACATCAGGAACCTGACCCTATAGAACTAAGAGATGATTTTAGAAGAATAATCTGTTCCTTATAGCAACAGTAGGAACCTGACCCTATAGAACTAGGAGATTATTTTAGAACAATAATCTGTCCCTCTAAGCAGTAGACTCTATCTAGTCCAGTCAGATTGTTCTGTAATGCAGGATGAGATGTTATTAGATCTGCAATCTGTCCCTAAAAGCAGTAGTAGTAGTAATCTCTACCTAGTCCACAATTAGATTGTTCTGTAATGCAGGATGAGATGTTATTAGATCTGCAATCTGTCCCTCACAGCACCAGCAGCATCCTCTCCCTACACTAGCCTAACAGCATATGACATGCAGCACTACGTGACTCCAGCTCATACAGAGACTGGGTCACATGATGCACTGGCCAATCACAGCCATGCCATTAGTAGGCATGGCTGTGATGGCTTCTAAGGGCAAACCAGTGAAATGCTTGTTGATTGGCTGCCCTGCACCTATTCAACAAGCGGGAAAAAAATACCAGAACCCGAACCCAAACTTTTTTCAAAAATTCGGATTCGGGTTCGGGGCCTGGACACCGCAAAGTTCGGTACGAACCCGAACTTTACAGTTCAGGTTCGCTCAACTCTACCTATATGTCCATGCATACTATAGGTGTTTACAGGAGTTTAGAGGCAGGAGTGTTTATAGGCAACCCCCCATCCCCACCAAAGTCACGATCAGGACAGGAACTTTTGAGCACAAAAAACATCTGACGTGTAAACGCATTTAAATGCACATAAAAGCTAGGCATGTTTAGCACTTTTTTGTTTCAATGGCCAAAGTAAAGTTATACGCCCAAGTGTTTGACACACCTAAACGCATTTGCAAAAATACAATGCCTTACAGGCGAAAATAATTTATAAAAGCCCCAGTGTGCATTAAGCGTTAAAGTATAACTAAAGGCAAAACCTTTTTTTTTGTTTGTTTTGGATAGAGTGGAGAGGGATTAGAATGCTTGTCTGTTTTTATTGCTGTCTGTGTCCACCATTATCACTGAAAGTAATAGTAAAAGAAAATCCCATATATTGGGGGAAATCTTCAAATGGGGACACTAGATCTGGTGACCTGGGGGTTTCTCTTAATTTGCAGAGATTTCCTCTCACTTTCTGTTTGGCTATGGGACAGGAAGTGAAGGAAAATCTCCCCAATGGGACACAGATTGCGAAAAAAAAATCTGACAGGGGTTATAACCTTCCCTTTCTCTATCCAAATGTAAAAATGCAAGCTTTGCCTATGATTTTACTTTAACATCAAGGGTGCTTTCCCTAAGACTGGTATAAGTTTACCTGGGACCCTGTGCAAACATTAGTGTATGTCCCATTTTATGGTCAATTTACACAATACAAGGTATCACTAACTAATTACGTTAAAGACAGATTCCAGAAGGCAAACAGAATTTTGTGGCTAACTGAGAAGCTTGTAGGCAGGTTGCCTACAGTGTTTGTTAGCACTAGTTAAAAGAGCACTTCGGAATTTAAAAACAAACAAACATTTATATTCACCAAGGTAGATGCAGTATTGATCCAATACTGCATCTGTCCTCTGCTGGCTCTGCAGTGAGAACTGAGCAATCAAACACCACTGATTGTTCAGTCCCCCCCCCTCCGTTCTGAGCAGAGATCCGCAACTGTCAGTCACCGGCTTTCTCCTCTCCCCTTCAGAGCTCACTGGGGCACTGGGCTGTGGAGGGGTGGAGACACTGGCTCAGGCTCTCAGCGGATTGCTGAAAGGCTGAGCCAGGTGCCGGTCCAGGCTTCTGGGCGGATACTAACTGAGTGACGCCAGCCGACAGCAGGCTTTAGCCCGCGGCCAGCTGAAAACAGGTCACAGGAGTGAAGAACAAATTGCACTCCTGTGATCCATAGGACAAGTATGGTCAAAAAGCTTGCATTTTTTAGTTATCATGGCTGCCCAGGTTCAGGAAAGGAAGGATTAACTCTGTTGTGTGTCTGCTGCTAACATTTTGCAGGCTTTTGGGGTCCAGCCTCCTGTCATGTGATATATAAAAGACATAGGTTCAGATCTCAAGGGTTGGGTTGGGTCAGATCAGTTTGGGTCAGCAACAAGAGATCGGGACTATGCTGAGACCTGCAGTTCTTCTATGGAGCACCGGTTTTCCGAATTTGCCCAAGCTTGAACTTCTCTCATCGATAGGGAAAGGATGTTCTGCCTGCAATAAGAACGGTCTAAAGCTCCTCAAGGCTGCACATGGGATCCTGGCACACACACACAAGGGTCTGAGTCTGCAACAGCCTGTGACATCACACAAAAGGTCTCAATTTGCTATAGCGGGGGAAAAAATTCCTTCCTGATCCCCCAAGAGGCAATCAGATTTTCCCTGGATAAACTTTGCCTAAAAATGTTAGTACCCAGTTATATTATTTACATTAAGGAAAGAATGCAGGCCCTTTTTAAAGCAACCTACTGAGCTGGCCAGAACCACCTCTGGAGGCAGTCTATTCCACATTTTCACAGCTCTTACTGTGAAGAAACCTTTTCGTATTTGGAGATGAAATCTTTTTTCCTTTAGACGTAAAGAGTGCCCCCTTGATCTTTGTGATGACCTTAAAGTGAATAACTCAACACCAAGTTCACTATATGGACCACTTATATATTTGTACATGTTGATCATATCCCTTCTTAATCTCCTCTTTTCAAGAGAGAATAAATGAATTTCCTCTAATCTTTCCTCATAGCTGAGTTCCTCCATGCCTCGTATTAGTTTGGTTGACCTTCTCTGCACTTTCTCCAGTTCCTTGATATCCTTTTAGAGAACTGGTGCCCAAAACTGAACTGCATATTCCTGATGAGATCTCACTAAAGATTTGTACAGGGGCAAAATTATGTCTCTCTCTCTGGAGTCCATACCTCTATTAATACAAGAAAGGATTTTGCTCGCTTTGGAAACCGCAGCTTGGCATTGCCTGTCATTATTAAGTTTATGATCTACCAAAACACGAGCTCCTTCTCCACTATGGATTTCCCCAGTTGTACTCCCCCTAGTATGTATGATGCATGTATATTCTTAGCCCCCAAGTGTATAACTTTACATTTATCAACATTAAAGCTCATTTGCACCTAGTTGCCCAATTAAACAGTGCATTGAAGTCTATTGGAGACATCCTGTAAGGACGTTATTCCATTGCATAGCTTGGTGTCATCTGCAAACACTGAAATGGTACTTTTAATCCCAGACCCTGTATCATTTTTAAATATATTGAAAAGTAAGAGTCCCAACACTGAACCTTGGGGTACACCACTGATAACCTTAGGCCATTCAGAGTATGAATCATTAACCACTACTCTGAATTCGGTATTTACCAACTGATCTTTCCAAGCCTGTAGACTTTACCTTACACATTAGCCATTTGTGGGGAACTGTGTCAAACGCTGTAGCAAAATCTAAGTATACCACGTCCATGGCCACCCCTTTGTCCAAGGTTTTACTTACCTCCTCATAAAAAGAAATCAGGTTTGTTTGACAACTTCTGTCTTTCATGAATCCATGCTATCTGTTGCTTAACTTCCTCGCATCCGCGCTATAGCCGAATGACGGCTACAGCGCGGCTCTAAAATGCCGGGAGGACGTCAATAGACGTCCTCCCATTCGGCTCGTGCTGGGCGCGCTCCCGCGGGCGCGAGCGGCACGTGCACGCGCCGCTCGCGCCCGCGGGAGCGTGCCCGCGGGTCAGGCGGACCCGATGTCCGCCGGAGACCCGCGATTTCCTTACAGACAGGAGGAACGGGGAACCGCCGAAGTAAACACGGCGGTTCCCCGTTCTGTGAGGGGGGCATGCCAGATCTACTGATCCCTGTCACTGGGATCAGTTAGATCTGTCATGCCCCTGTCAACCCCACCCCCCCACAGTTAGAACACACCCAGGGAACATAGTTAACCCCTTCACTGCCCCCTGCAGGTTAACCCCTTCACTGCCAATGACATTTATACAGTAATCAGTGGACATTTAAATTTCTGATCGCTGTATAAATGTCATTGGTCCCAAAAAAGTGTCAAAAACCTCCGACATGTCCACCCCGATATCGCAGCACCGATAAAAATCGCAGATCGCCGCCATTACCAGTAAAAAAAAAATAAAATAATAAAAACGCCATAAATCAATGTCCATAGTTTGTAGACGCTATAACTTTTGCGCAACCCAATCAATAAACGCCGATTGCGATTTTTTTAACCAAAAATATGTAGAGGAATATATGTCGGCCAAAACTGATGAATACATTTGTTTTTTATTTTTTATTTTTGGATATATATTATAGCAAAAAGTAAAAAAATATTGTTTTTTTTCAAAATTGTTGCTCTTTTTTTGTTTATAGCGGCGATCAGAAATGACGCAGAGGCGATCAAATACCACCAAAAGAAAGCTCTATTTGTGGGAAAAAAAGGACGCCAATTTTGTTTGGGTACAACGTCGCACGACCGCGCAATTGTCATTCAAAGAGCGACAGCGCTGAAAACTGAAAATTGGTCCGGGCAGGAGGGGGGTTTAAGTGCCCAGTAAGGAAGTGGTTAAAACATTTTTTACAGCAAGAATTCATCTATGTGGTCTTTTATTAAACTCTCCAGTATCTTCCCAACTATAGAAATTAAACTAACAGATCTATAGTTACTTGGTAAAGACTTTGATACCTTTTTAAATATGGGCACCACATTGGTCCTACGCCAATCCAGTGGTACTACTCCAGTCATTAACCACTTCAGTACCAGGCACTTAGAACACTTCCTGCCCAGACCAATGTTCAGCTTTCAGTGCTGTTGCACTTTGAATGAGAATTGCGCTGTCGTGCGACGCTGTACCCAAACAAAATTTTTATAATTTTGTTCCCACAAATAGAGCTTTCTTTTGGTGGTATTTGATTACCCCTGTAGTTTTTATTTTTTTGCGCTACAAATAAAAAAAGACCAAAATTTTTGAAAAAAAAAATTTTTTTTCTTTGTTTCTGTCACAAAACTTTGCATAAGTGCATTTTCTCCATCACTGACGGGCACTTTTGTGGCTACACTGATGGGCACTGATGAGGCTAGACTGACGGGCACTGATGAGGCACTACAGATTGGCACTAATGAGGCGGCACTAAAAAGGTTGCACTGATGGTGGGGCACATCATATATGCAGCATTGAAGGGCACTGATAGGCGGCACTGATAAGCAACACTGACGGGCACTCATAGGCGGCACTGATAGGTGGCACTGTTGGGCACTGATAAGTGGCAATGGTGGGCACAGATAGGTGGCACAGGTGGGCACTGATATGCAGCACAGGTGGGCACTGGTGGGCACTGGTACATGGCACTGGTGGGCACTGGTGCATATAGCACTGTTAGGGATGACACTGGCAGGCATCATATATGGGCACAGTGCCATCCCTACAGTGCACTGTATTGCCCCTTACCTGGTGGTCTAGTGGGGGCTCCCTGGTGGTCCCTGGGCAGCCTCCAGATCCTCTCCCTGGTGGTCCTGGGTGGCCTCCATATGTTGTTCCTGGGGGGGCTCCCCGGTGGTCCTGGTCGGCTCCCTGGTGGTCTAGTGTGGTGATCCTGAGGGGGGCTGCACTGATAATCGTTCAGCGCAGCCCCCCCCATCAGGAGAGCAGCCAATCAGCTCTCCACTGCCCAGGTCTGCAGATAAACGACCCACGGCACCACCAATCGCCGCAATGCGTGCCCCTGGGGGTGAGCGATCGCGGGTTATCATGAAGATGTCATATGATGTCCAGTCAGGATAATAAATCCCCCACCCGGCCGTCATTTGTCAATAGACTGGGCGGGAAGTGGTTAATCACTTCAATACCGGGCACTTACCCCCCTTCCCGCCCAGACAAATTTTCAGCTTACAGTGCTGTTGCATTTTGAATGACAATTGCGCGGTCATGCAACGCTGTACCCAAACAACATTTTTATCTTTTTATTCCCACAAATAGAGCTTTCTTTTTGTGGTATTTGATCACCACTGGGGTTTTATTTTTTGCGCTACAAATAAAAAAAGACCGAAAATTTTGAAAAAAAGAGTTTTTCTCTGTCTCTGTCACAAAACTTTGTAAATAAGTACATTTTCTTCATCATTGACGGTCACTGATGAGGCTTCAATGACGGGCACTGACGAGGCAGTACTGATTGGCACTGATGAAGCGGCACTGATGAGGTTGCACTGATGGGCACTGGTGATGAGGCACTTATATGCAGCACTGATGGGCAATGACAGGCAGCACTGATAAGCAGCACTGACGGGCACTGATAGGTGGCACTGATATGCAGCACTGACAGGCACTGATAAGTGGCACTGATGGGCACTCATATGCAGCACTGATGGACACTGGTAGGTGGCACTGATAGTTGGCAAAGATGGGCACTGATAGGTGGCACTGACAGGTGGCACTGGTGGGCACTGATAGGTGGCACTGGTGGGCAGCAATGGAAGATTGCACTGTAAGGTATGCATTCTCTGGTGGTCTAGGGTGGCATCTGAAGTTGGCACTGAGTGCCATCCATGTTGGGCATTGTGCCCCTTATCTGGTGGTCTAGGGTGGGCTCCCTGGTGTTCTAGGGTGGGCTCCCTGGTGGTCAGGGTGGGCACCCTGGTCGGCTCCTGGTTGTCCTGGGTGGGATCTCCCTGGTGGTTCCTGGGTGGTAACTCTGGTGGTCCTGGGTGGCGATCCTAGGGGGGGCTGCGCTGATAAACACACCGCACTGACACACTGCACCACCGATCGCCGCATCAACAGATGTCCATTCAGGATAACTGAACCACCGCCAGGCTGTCATTTGTCAATAGGCCAGGTGGGAAGTGGTTAAGGAGTCCCTAAAAATTAGATACAATGGCTTTGAAATGGCAGAGCTCAGTTCTTTTAGTATCCGTGGGTGGATGCCATCTGGTCCAGGTGCTTTATCTACCTTTATTCTGTCCAAATACTTCTGGATCATTTCACTTTTGAGCCATTGTGGATCATTTGGGCCTGTGTCAATACCACCCCCATTATGGACATGAGTTCCCCCATGCTCGTTTGTATACACAGAGCTGAAGAACGTATTTAATACGTTTGCCTTCTCTTTGTCCACGTTCACCCACTCTAGATTATTTTGTAAAGGGCCTACATGCTCAGACCTGACCTTTTTACTATTAATATATTCGCATATAGGAGAGGCAGTCTCCACTAAATTGAATATGATATCTAATATGATATGAGTTTAATAAGAGTCTTGGGTGTAGCATATTATGCATATGCTATCTTCTTTGCAGCCCACAATTATTCATAAATATTAATGGTGTTTAGTTATGTAACATAGTGAGGCACACAGCCAATCCGTTCTGCTGTTTATACTCTTTATGAAGGTTGCAAACAACTAACTCTTCTGGAGAGACCCATGTAGCGATGGGCCGTACAACCCCCTGTTCGGTTTGCACCAGGACTTTCGAATATCGGGAAAGTTCGGAAGCGAATACCGAACCCCATTGAAGTCTATGGGACGTGAAAAATCAAAAGTGCCCATTTTTAAGGCTTATTTGCAAGTAATTGGGCATACAAGAGTTATGGGGCTCCGGATACTGTCCTGGGGGACATGTATCAATGAAAAAAAGTTTGTAAAAAAATGAGCAGTGATTTATTGATGCTTAAAGTGAAAGCATAAGAATGCCTTAGTCTACCTGTAAAGTGGCAGATCTGTACCATGTATAGAATCTGCTGCAGCAATAATTGCATTTATAAAGACAAAAAAATGAAATTTTCCCTGCAAGCTTCCTTTATTTTGTAAGCAACAGCTTGGGGAGCCAGTTTGTATGATGAGGTCACAATTTAGTGCACTGGGAACAAGATTACAGTTTTTTTGGATAAATTCTGGTGTCTCTTCCACAGACTTTGGTGCGTTCAGCTGCACATGTACTAAAAAAGGCCCAGACAACTGAACTGTGGGAAATGGGCCGGGAGATAACAGCTTCACAATGTGATGGAATAGGGTGACTGCTGGCTACTCTTTCATGATGCCTGCCTCGTTCTGGCACCCAAGTCACCTCAGTGACCTCATCATCACCATCTCCTCCATCCTCATTACCACTGGAGACAACTTGGCAATACGCTGCGGCTGGGGGAATATTTTGTGTACCAGTGTTCTCCCCTCTCTGTGGGCTCATGTTCCTGCCTTCCTCAACCTCAGATATTAACATCTGAATCCAGTAATGGCTGTGCATCATCAAGGAGCTATGACAGGTATAGCCACTCTAGCAGATGCAGGGGACTGCACACTAGACTCTGCTTGTGTTACGGAGGATGAGGACGGTTTAGTAAGCCAGTCCACCACAGTGGCGGCTAGTCCATTAATTGCGCACGGGCGCCGCCTCCTCTATCCTCACCAGTCACCACCCTCCTCTATGCATAGTGGATAGATTCATGCATAGCATGAATCTATCCATAGCTGCCGCAACCACCCCCTATTCATGCAGCTGGCCCCTTCAGGAAGCCGGCCGCATTAATTACCATGGCGGGGTGTTTTTTTGAAGCACCTGGTTAGAGTCATAGGCTCTAACAGGCTTCAAAATAGAGTGGCTTGTGGTGCAGAGCATGGCGCCGTGAGCCCACTGAAATCGCCTCCCAGCCAATCAGGAAGCACGGGTATGTTACCCGATTCCCGATTAGCTGAATGATCAGGCGATCCTATTGGATGCCTTGAAGGAGGAAGGGGGGGATACCATGATCCACACCACAGACGGAAGAGGAGAAGAAAAGCTTGCCGGTCACTGCTGCACTGGGGTAAGTCCGGGACTTTGATGTCCCGACTGCCGGGGGGGAGCTATCTGTGATGCTGGTTGTATACTCCTGTGATGCTGCCTGTATAGCCTGGTGATGCTACCTGTAAACTCCTTTGATGCTGGCTGTATGCTTCTGTGATGCTGTCTGTATACTCCTGACACTATAGGTGGAATACAGAGGACGGAGTGGGTGGATCCTATAAGGGGTTTGGCTTATGAGACGTGGGAGGGGTCAACAATGAAGGGCAGGCTCTGGCCCCCCATCCTTAAACTTCACCAGCTGCTACTGGTCCACCACCTCCTCTGCATGTTGTGGCTGGATAGCACGGACAACATCACTAAACAGAGGAATTGATGCCCTGCCTGAGGACTGACCACATCCACCTTTGCCTGTGGACACATACACTGCTGGCCCCCTTACAGTGTCATGGAAACGTCAGCCTCTCCTTGTTGTCCTCCCAGATATTAATGGGAGTGAGGGGGCGGTGCTTATTAGCAAAATGTAATAAAGATATGAAAATGTGTACGTGGATGCACTTTAATAAATGGAAAGTGGTGTTTGGTGCACTTTAATTTGAATACTCACTACACAGACACACTCCACGGATACAATATAATATACTGTAATATACTGCCTCAAACTTTCAGTAACGTAATGAAATCTACGGCATTAAACTTGCAGTAATGCACAGTACTATATAGCATTAAACTTGCAGTAACGCACAGAACTATATGGCGTTAAACTTGCAGTAATGCACAGAACTATATGGCGTTAAACTTGCAGTAATGCACAAAACTCTATGGTGTTAAACTTGCAGTAACACACAGAACTATATGCATTAAACTTGCAGTAACGCACAAAACTATATGACGGTAAACTTGCAGTAACGCACGCGACTATATAGCGTTAAACTTGCAGTAATGCACATAAATATATGGAGTTAAACTTGCAGTAACGCAATGAAATATACGGCGTTAAACTTGGAGTAACACACAGAACTATTTGGCATTAAGCTTGCAGTAACACACAGAAATATATGGCTTTAAGCTTGCAGTAGCGCATTGAAATATATATAGTTAAACTTGCAGTAACGCACAGAAATATATAGCGATAAACTTGCAGTAACACAATGAAATATACAGTGTTAAACGGTCCCTACACTGACACTATCTGAACTGTCCCAACATGCACATTAATGTAAAGATGAATAGTGGTCAATACACTACAATCACACTCTGAACTGTCCCTACTCTAGATATACACTAATGCAAAGATGACTGACTCATCACTACACTACAGTGATATTATCTGAATTGTCCCTACTCAAGTTGCACACTAATGCAAAGATGAAGGATGGTCGTCACTACTTAGATTGACAATAAACTAATATTCTTCACTGACAATAGAATCACAATAGCACACTATTATTATTATTTCAGGTACTTATATAGCGCTGTCAATTTGCGCAGCGCTTTACATATATATTGTACATTCACATCAGTCCCTACCCTCAAGGAGCTTACAATCTAAGGTCCCTAACTCACATTCATTCATATACTAGGGACAATTTAGACAGGATCTAATTTACCTACCAGCATCACTATAGCACACTAACTGTCTAGTAGCACTGAACAGAGCCCTGCATCTCTCTATTAACCAAAATCACACTAAAAATGGCCGCTAATGAAAGAATACTTTTATAGTGTGAGACGGGACTAAGAGCAATGAGCCATGATTGGATAGAGTCATCATGACAGTGTCCAATCATGGCTCTGACAGTGCTCTGTGCCCTGATTGGGCAAAGCTTTCACTGCTTCAGCCAATCAGGGCTTTCAATGAACTGTGCAGCGGCGCAGTGCATTGTGGTCATTCGGCGGGCCGAACAACTGATTGAACACCTTAATAATTCTGTTGTTCAGTGAATGGGCAAACAGCCAATGTTCGGCCTGAACTCATGCTGAACCGTTCGCCCATCCCTAGACCCATATCCACACATTGGCTCAGTTTGCTGATAGATATTCTTCCCAACCAAGGGGTGCAGTGGCTTCCATTCCCTCTCCATATAATGTGGTCCAGATCCCCCCCCCCTAGCAGAAAGGTCTGGTACCTTAATTCTTTTTAATGTTTAATGTGTACTCAGGTGTTTCAAATAAAGAGTATATATGTCTACAGAACTAAAATTCTTTGCTCAGACTTTATGAATAAGGTTATACAGCGATCAGCCATAACATTATGACCACCCATCATAACCTGCCAAGACATGGACTCCACTAGATCTTTGAAGGTATGCTTTGATATCTGGCACCAAGATGACAATAACATATCGTGCGAGTTGCGAGGTGGGGCCTCCATTGATTAGACTTGTTTTTCCAGCACATCCTACAGATGCTTAATTGGATTGAGATCTGGAGATTTTGGGGGCCAAGGCAACATCTCAGGCGAGCTGTTTTTCTCAAACCATTCTTGAATTCATCAGACCAGGCCTCCTTCTTCCATTGCTCCATGGTCAAATTCTGATGCTCAAGTGCAATTGAAGGTGATTTTGGCTGTGGTCATGAGTCGGTATGAGCACCCTGACCAGTCTGTTCGCATGCAGCCCCATATGCAACCTTTCTATCAGAACCAGCTTTAACTTTTTCAGCAATTTGAGCTACAGTAGTTGTTCTATTGGAAAAGACTAATGGCCTAGCCTATGCTTCCTAGGTGCATCAATGAGCATTGACCACTCATGGCCCTGTTGCTGGCTGGCCAGTTTTCCTTCCTTAGACCACTTTTTGTAGGTCCTGGCCACTAAAGACCATGAACATTGCACAAGAGATACAATTCTGGAGTTGCTCTGACCCTTTTGTCTAGCAATTACAACTTGCCATTGACAAAGTCGATCAAATCCTTATGCGTGCCCATTTTTCTGCTTTCAACAGAGACAAAATGTTCACTTGCTACTTAATACACATCACCCACTTTCAGATGCCATTGTAATGAGATAATCAATGTTGTTCACTTTACCTGTCAATGAACTTAAAGTGTTACTAAACCCTGTAATATGAAAATAGTTAATCTGCCCCCCACACACACAGTTTCCACAGCTTATAAATCATCTTTTGCATTAAAATACTGCCACTATATACCTTTTTGGCTGATCTGTATACCATGGTCAGTGATAAGCTGCAGAGTTTCTCCAGAACTGTATGTTCAGGTAGGAGGAAATTTCCATTACAGCCTGTATACACATGTGTGATGTCAATATCATGTGACCTGGCTAGCTCTGAGAACAAGAACATGTTCTCTCCAGCATAAAAGACACAACTGAGCATGTGCAGGAGGACTACCCTGCCTGTGTTAAGCTGGCCTTCACAGATAGACAGTGCAGGGAGGGGAAGAGCTGTGCATACAGGATAAAACAGCCTTTTTACACAATGCAGAGGATTAACCCCAAAAGATCCACAGTGAGTATAACAAGCATGCTATGCTGCATATACAGACTGATTTTACTGTTGTGGGTTTAGTAACACTTTAAGCTCTAATGATCAGTGCCCTCTGATTCCTACTGTATTAAAGTGTATTTTATTTGTACTGTCTACCCTCAAGTTGTAAAGCACTGCATAAACTGATGGCGCTATATAAATCCTGTATATTAATAACAATATACTTAAAGGCTACAATAACTAATAAATTCCCTAATTTTATAGGCATAAAAATGTGCATTTATTATTTCTTGCACAGGAGCCTGCTGCAGACATATCAGGCTGCTTCAGACATATCCTCCAGCTTTTTTGCCCAAACTTCTGTACAGGACATGCCAGTGGACTACCATGGCACTTATCAGCACCATCGCAGTTCATTGAGGACTACAAGCCATCTGTTGCAGTGTAAGATGGGACCTGTCATTTTCTTATTCACAGGTTTCTGTGAATGAATGATGTGGTTGTGGGGGCAGAGCCCCGAACAGCTAAGTCATTTTCAAATGTGGCAATGGGAGCGGGGAGATGAACAACCGCCTGCTCTCACAGAGTTGGGGGATGCAGGAAATAGTGCTGGAGCATGTTACATGGTACACCATTAATACTGCTGTGATGCAATTGTAGCAACCCCCTGTGTCTTCTAAAGGCAGGGAGTAACCTCCAGAGGCAGGGGGTGAGCTAGCATTTATCCCAGGGCTGAGTCCATGGCTATAATGGGGAGTCTGGAACAGAAAATGGGCGCCAGTCACTTGGGAGATTAGCCTTCATTCTGGCTCTCTCTGGCAAGGGTCCTTCCCTAGATTTTCTCAGGTTGGCTTGGCTTTTTCCACATTGGGTAAGACAGCCTAAGAACCACCTTAGGATTAGTAGGTGCCAGACAGGCTTCTGGGCCTACTTGCAGAGCTCACTTCAGCAGCATGTCCTCAGACCAGGAGGGCCTGAGTCAAGAGAGAGCGAGCACATGGCCCAGCCCAAATAAATATCCTTTCCCAGAATGCACCAGCAGCTAAGAAATTCCTACTGGGCTGGCTGGAAGAAGAATAAATATTCATAGTTCAACCTACTTCTCATACTGGCCTGTGGTACCAGTGACACCTACTGGCAACAGTGAGAAATGCATAAACCAATTGAGATTAGGAAAAGACCAGATAAACTGTACATTCAATCTGAGCTGCCTACAGCCCAGCCAAAAACTAAATTTACATTATAGCCCCAGTTTAGGACTGGGGGCTACACTATAATCACTTGGACACTATTTCAAAGATCCATGGTGTGTGCTGGTGATAAATGCTTTGACTTATAGTGTTATCGGTTTCCAGCTGGTAGTTGCTAGAGCACCAACCTACTTCCTGCCTTTTCCAGCAATGTATGCAATGTATGCAATGGGAATATTATAAATGACTTAACACACCAAAAAATGGTGTATGTACTTTTTTTGTAAAGAAGCATTACTACAAAATGTGGTGCATAAAAACGGGTTTCATTTACCTCTAGTTTAGAGCATAAAATATCCACGCAGGAAAAACAGGTATAGCAGTAATCCACAGCAACCAGTCCAAAACAAGGATTTTCACTTGGCTGTCGCAGGCCGCTGTTTTTTTTTTTTTTTTTTTACAATGCTTGATTAACCCTTTAATGAAAAGTCAATGCAGATTTAGCCACTTACTGTATGTTATTTGCATTCATGCAGCAGGGCATAGCTGTGCACTAGGTGTTAGGACAATTTATAGTATACATGCACTGAGCTATGTGTATACATGTGTACTCAGATGTGCACATGCATCCACAGGAGCATGTATTAGCATGCACATGAAAATGGACACAATTGCACCCGTTCATTAGCACCACATGCTTGCTGTGACAGAGCTGTAACTAACACTAAACACATGGACTCCCAGCCGGTGATCGCTGTCATTTGACAGTGATCACCTGACAAAGTAGTGTAGTAAAAACACTGCTTTGTCATATAAATCTGTCTCACACTGCCCCTTACTGTCAAGCAACAATGAGAGATGGGCCGCTACACTATGTCCAATCACTTTGTTGCTGTCAAAGGAAGAAAAAATGCGTTAAAGCCTTCTGACATAAATCTTTTGGGTAATGTAGTAACAAATATCCCCAGGCAAGAAAGTGTTAAATGAATCTGTATGCAATGATACGATTGTCATTTTGTATGTACACATTTTGCAAATGGACAGGCCACTTTTGACCTAATGCTTCCAATTATGTGATTCTACATCATGATCGGCATATCTTGAAAATAGGTCATCATGCTATCCAACAAATATTAAAAATAAATGTTTTCCTTCGCTTTATTTTCAGAAGTGACAATTGGATTGCCGGAAAATGTTAATATGCAATACAACGATTAATAAGTGAGTTATCTTTTAAGGAACACAATGTATTTAGATTTGGGAAGCAATGATTATTTAGATCATGTCATTTTCTGTGCCCTACATTCTTGCTGCTAAAAATACAGCAAATTGTGTTTGCATGTAGCTAATGGCCCCATCACTCTGCCTCTGCGCACCTTGATAATATTTGCTGCTTAGTTGGTGTTTTGCATAACTAGCTCAGACAGCAACCCACTTCCACAAGGGCTGATTGACACATTTTAGCACCAAGAGGATTTTCACTACTAAACTGGGCCAGTTTATTTTTAAGTCTGCGTGTTAACCTGTTAATGGCCATATAAACTCAGACACCTTGCATAAAATAGTAAATTCACTTAGTAATTGGATGGAGATTTATACAGGTATTCAATACAAAATTACTGGGTAAACCTATATAAAATATAACTGATCTGTGTATAATAGATTATAGATGACACTGATTTACTTTTACACTGGTTCTGGGAACCTGTGTTCAATTCAAACACACCTTTCAACTTTTGAACACAAGAAAAGGAGACACTTTGATGCAAGGATGCCATGTGGTGTGTGCAACATGTCGCAGTGAATCTGCTCACAATATGCTCTGCAGATATATGCCACAGTCATGGTACCCACCGCGTTCTCCTGTATGTAGTTCGACATGCAGCTAAACCCTCCTATTCTGCAATATGCCTGACTCAGGCACGGTTCACACTAGTCTGACACACGGACCGACATTAGGAGCACAAGTCACATTACATCATCAAATCAATGATTTCCTATGAGAGCCATCTTAACTGGTCCACCACAAGTTTGACAGACTTTGAAAAAGGTTCCTGTACTACTTTTGTCCGACTTTGATCCTACTTCAGTCCATTGAAAACATTGAAGTCGGATCAAAGTCGGATCATTGTCTTAACTGATCTGACTTTGGCATGTGACTTGTGCTCTGAGGGTCTTGAAAGGGAACTCCACGCCAAATTAAAAAAGAAAAATGGCATGGGTTCCCCCTCCAAGAGAATACCAGGCCCTTCAGTCTAGTATGGATTTTAAGGGGAACCCCCACTCCAAAAGAACAGTGTGGGCCCCCCCAAAATCCGTACCAGACCCTTATCCGAGCATGAGGCCCGGCAGGTCAGGAAAGGGGGGGGCAAGCAAGTGCCTCCCGAATCATACCAGGCCGCATGCCCTCAACATGGGGGGTGGGTACTTTGGGGCAGGGGAGCCCTGTGCCCCCCCACCCCAAAGCACTTTGTGCCCATGTTGATGAGGACAAGGGCCTCTTCCTGACAACCCTGGCTGTGGTTGTCTGGATCTGTGGGCGGGGGGCTTATCGGAATCTGGAAGCCCCCTTTAACAAGGGGGCCCCCAGATCTTGGCCCCCCACCCTGTGTGAATGTGTGTGGGGTACATTGTACCCCTACCCATTCACCTAAAAAAGGTGTCAAAAATAAAACACACTGCACAGGTTTTTAAAGTATTTGATTAAATCAGCTCCGGCATCTTCTCCCTCCAATTTCTCCTCCCCTCTCTGGCATCTTCTTTCTTCTGCTCTTTTGCGGGGTCTTCTTTCTTCTGAGGGGTCGTCTTTCTTTGTGGGTTCTTCTCCCTCTCCGCGCCGTCTTCTGCCGGTTCTTCTCTCTGCACCGTCTTCTGCTCTTTTGCCGGGTCTTCTCTGCTGTCTTAAAAAAAAAGAGTGACACTTTTGAAAAAAACTGAATATTTTTTACTTTTTGCTATAATAAATATCTAAAAAAAAAATAAACAAATTTCTTCATTGGTTTAGGCTGATCAGGGCCGGCCCTACCATGTGTCCCAGTGGGTCCATTGGACCCAGGCAGCACTTTGAGAGTGGCAGCAAATTGAACCACGGCCATCTCTCCTCTTCTATTTACCCAGCAATTTGACGACCAAGATTTTTTTTCCAGCAGTTTTGTGTGTCATGATAACTGCCCCCTGGGCCGCTCCGCCTGCCCTAGCCCACCACTATACTGCCCTAGCCTGTATATATCCTCCCTGGTCTGTCTATATACTGCCCTAGCCTGTCTATATACTGCCCTGGTCTGTCTATACACTGCCCTAGCCTGTCTATATACTGCCCTAGTGTGTCTATATACTACCCTAGCCTGTCTATATACTACCCCAGCCTGCCCCTATACTACCCTAGCCTGTCCATACGCTAGCCTGTCTATATAGTACCGTAGCCTGTCTATATACTACCCTAGCCCGCCCCTATACTACCCTAGCCTGTCCATACACTAGCCTGTCTATATACTACCCTAGCCTGCCCCTATACTGCCCTAGCCTGCCCCTATACTACCCTAGCCTGTCCATACACTATCCTGTCTATATATTACCCTAGCCCGCCCCTATACTACCTTAGCCTGTCTATATACAGCCCTGTTCTGTTTATATACTACCATAGCCTGTCCATACACTAGCCTGTCTATATACTACCCGAACCTGCCCCTATACTGCTGTAGCCCGCTCCTGGAAATTCAACATAGTGGTATGTCATATAATTTTGCATATAGACAAGTTGCTGTTGCATGTAAATCTGACTTCCTAATAAATTTAATTTTAGCTTTAATTATCATGATATAAAATAATGGATGTGGGGGCCTTTTGGTGGGCGTGATTTTTTTATGGGGTGGGGGGGCAGCATTTCATTCTTGGACCCAGGCAGCATAATGTCTTGGGCCAGCCCTGAGGCTGATATACTGTACATTCTTCTACATATTTTTGGTAAAAAAAATTAGCAGTAAGCGTATATTGATTGGTTCCCCAAAAGTTATAGCATCTACAAACCATGGGAATAGACTTAGGGCATTTTTATTATTTATTTATTTTTTTACTAGTAATGGCGGCAATCTGTGATTTTTAGCGGGACTGCGATATTGCGGCGGACAGATTGGACACTTTTGACACTTGTACCATGTCAATGGTCTGCTGTCTTCTCCCTCTGTTCTTCCTCTGTTCTTCTTCCCATGTTGACTCAATGCGATCTCCCGCATAAATGCTGGCTCCGCTGTGTGCAAGGACTTATATTGACATGGGGCGAGGCCACCCGCTAATGTCATCCGGAGGCCCCGTCCCCCTGGGACGTCATTGCCCCATCATGCCAAGGCTATTAGTGGCTATTTATAGCACTGGTCACTATATAAATGTCAATGGCCCCCAAAAAAAGTGTCAAAAGTGTCCAATCTGTCCACCGCAATATCGCAGTCCCGCTAAAAATTGCAGATCGCCGCCATTACTAGTAAAAAAATAAATAAATAATAAAAATGCCATAAATCTATTCCCATGGTTTGTAGACACTATAACTTTTGGGAAAACCAATCAATATATGCTTATTGCAATTTTTTTTACCAAAAATATGTAGAAGAATATATATCGGCCTAAACCAATGAAGACATTTTTTTTTTTTGGATATTTATTATAGCAAAAAGTAAAAAATATTCATTTGTTATCAAAATTGTCGCTCTTTTTTTGTTTATAGCGCAAAAAATAAAAACCGCAGAGGTGATCAAATACCACCAAAATAAAGCTCTATTGTGGGAAAAAAAGGACATAAATTTTGTTTGGGTACAACATCGCACGTCAGTTAATTGTCAGTTAAAGCGACGCAGTGCGGTATCGCAAAAATGATCTGGTCAGGAAGGGGGCAAATACTTCTGGGGCTGAAGTGGGTAAGAAGGGGGGCCCCCCAGATCCCGTCCCCCCATGCGAATGAGTATGGGGTACATATTACCCCTACCCATTAATGAAAAAAGTGTCAAAAAGTAATAAAAACAGAGACAGTTTTTGTCAATTCCTTTATTAAAAAAACAAACAACATCAATTGCTCCACACTCATCGACGGCTGACAGCCGAATGCCTCCTACGGCATTTGAAAGTTATATAGGCAAAGGTGGGGCCACCTGACGACATCACCTGGTGGCACTGCCCCCTTGTGATGTCACCGAGCCAGCATGCACTGGTCCTTGGCATCACAAGGGGGGCAGTGCCACCAGGTTGACATTGCCAGGAGGGCCCCACCCTTACCTATATAAGAACTGTGAAATGGCAAGGCAGTCATTCGGTGGTTTGCCTTCATGGCGGGAAGAGCAGTTTTTTTTGTCCTTTTTCAGGTCCAGCAGTGTGATGGCATCGTGATTGATGATGGATATACATCGAGGGGACTTTTTTTATTTTTTATTAAAGCAGTTGTCAAAAACTGTCTCTGTGTTTTTATTACTTTTTGACACTTTTTTGGTGAATGAGTACCCATACTCATTCACATAAAGGGGCCAGGATCTGGGGGCCCCCTTGTTAAAGGGGGTTCCAGATTTTGATAAGCCCCCCCGCCTGCAAAACCCCACAACCACAGCCCAGGGTTTTGGGGAAGAGACCCTTGTCCCCATCGACATGAGGACAAGGTGCTTTGGGCTAAGCGGGCAGAGCCCCTCTGCCCCAAAGCACTCCCCCATGTTCACAGCATGTGGCCTGGTATGGTTCAGGAGGGGGGAGCGCTCGCTCGTCCCCCACTTTCCCCCTTTCCTGACATGCCAGGCTGCATGCTTGGATAAGGGTCCAGTATGGATTCTTTTTTAATTAAATGTTTGGCGTGGTATGGCCTGGGAGGGACCCCTCACCATTTTTATTACAATGTTTTTACTGGCAAATGTTTCTTTTTTTTATTCATCTGTCAGCGGGGAAGTCTATTGATGGCCGATGACTCATTGGTTTGTTAAGGATGCCGTAGCCGGCTTCCCTGCCCCACTTCTTAACAACCAGCTTTTACAAAGCTTTGCCCAATCAGGGCACAGAATGCACTGTGCACCCACCAAACTACCTGCAAACTCAGGTGTTCCCCAATGTTCGGCCAGAACTGATGCTCGGACCGAACAGTTTGTCCAACACTAGTCAACAGTGCGTAACGTACAACACAGCATACAGGCTGCATACAGAGTGCAGAAAGTGTTGACAGTACACTTTGAAAAGAAGTATGTAATGCACAGAATTGCTTAAAGAAATAAGGGGTCAGCAGTATGCAATGTACACAGGGTCATGGATAAGGGGGTACCACCAGTCCTCCTGTACGGGGCCCAGGCCATCGGGGGGTCCAGGCAACAGGGTGAATTGGATGTGGGCAGGGAGGGTAATTACTAGAACGAATCCCCTGCATGGCTGCCTCTACAGCAGCTGAAAGATGGCATCTTCTCCTCTCCCTCCTGCCAACTTTCAGCTGCTGCAGACAGAGCCATACAGGGGATTGGTTCCAGTAATTGCTGCCCCCCCACACCCCTCACTCTCCATGTGCACAATACATTTACCCCTCGCCCCAGGCCTACCCCCACAGTGCTGCTAGCTTCCCGCCTCTCCTTCCCACTGACAGTTCCAAGTATACAATAGGATGGAGAGTGGGGGAAGAGTTAGGTAAAGATGCAAGCAATAACAGGTGTGCAGTGCTTCAACAGGAACGAGCACTAGATCCAAAAGGTAGTCCCAAACCCACCTGGGGTTAGGTAAAGATGTCATATTAACCAGCCCCTTGCTTTCCTGAATAATTACAATGAGTGAACTGTGTTTATCTGGGAGGGGGGGGGGGGTTGTCAGGTTGGCTGTATGGGGCCTTATGGCTTCTAACAGCAGCCCTGAATGTACAGCACAGTTTACAGAGCGCATGGGGTCAACAGTATAGGGGATGCAACACAAAATACAGAGTGCAGAAAGGGTTGAAACAATACACATTGGTAAGGAGTATGTAATGTACAGAATTGCTTACAGAGAGGTCAACAGTATGTATCATACAGCACACAGAGTGCAGAGGTAAGAGATATGTAACATAGTACCCCTTGCTAGTTAGTGGAAGGGAAGACTGTCTGAATGCCAGCAGTCAGTGAGAGGAAGCATACCCTGTTGTAACATAATTTACAGAATCAGTTCATCTTTCTTTCACATCGCTTTCTTAGTAGTATGCATCAAGGAAGTTGATCTGTGAAAAGAGCATATATGCAAATGAGAAGCAATGGGGTGTATACAATCCCACAATTCCTTTGGGTATTTATTTAGCTGCAAGGTACCCTAGCTACATCTAAATTATGGGCTGCTGGAATTCAGCTGCCTTACATTAAGCTTATACCGTATATAGTTAGGCACTTTTACTTGCTAACATCCTCAGTACCACTCCCAAATGTCTACTGTATTTTTCATTTTATGCTTTTGTCATTTATGTTCCCTATTAAGAGCTGAAGTCAGCCATTTTAAGAGACGTACAACATTTTTAACAGATAGTACATCAGTTCTTATTCAACTTCTAGTGAATAATTATATACTGTACTTTAGATTGGCACATTTGAAATACATTTTTTGATTTCCACATTGTTAAATGCATGGTGAACTATTTTTAAGATAATAGCAAACACAAAGTAGAGTAAATGTGTACATGTTTTCCTTTGTTTAAAAAAAAATAACATAAAAAAAAAGGCCCTATGATAACTTGTCTAACTGCAGCAGGGCGGGACATTTCTCCTGAAAAGAGCCTTCTTTTTTGCCCTTTTGTAAAAGACTTAAAGCATTACAGATTATACATATTGTATATTGCTCTGTGCTCGGTTCCATTTTAACAGTTAATCAAAGAGAACAATTATGTGTGTGTACTGACAAAACTGACTTCTGTTCCATTGCTCACATTTCACTGAGACAAGTTGAGCAACTGTTTGAAAAAATAATTAGCATTGAATATGTATAGTGTGGAAGTATAGCATTACATTTCCACGTTCTTGATTTGTTTGGCACATTCCAGACCTTATTAAACCTCCTGTAACCTTTTAGTCAGTGTTGATAAAATCCCCTTTTGCACTGGTTTCCAGCCTGCATACTGCATATTTTCCCTTCACACATGGGCTGTAAATTAATTAGCTCACATGATAATTGTGTTAATCTTTAAAGAGCAGAGACTGGAATCACAAATATTGATTTAAATATAGCTCAGAGATCCTTAAGAACACTTAATCATTCTATTAAATATGCATCTGTTACAGAAACACATCTGAATTATGAAACAGCTATCACGCTGTCAGAATTTTTTTTATATTTAACAAAACCATCTCAGTTTCAAACCGAAAAAAATTATATAATTCCCTGCAGCAACAAGAGTGAATTTTTTTTTTTTACATTTGTTAATAGAGTCAAAGTGTTGCAAAACAAACAGTGTTTATATCTACACAATCAACAACCAGTAAACTCAAATCTGTCATGTGTGACAAAATCACAGGGCAATTGAAGCAACGTTGCTGCATGTTTTGCTTCATGGTCCCTTTGCTGAGTAGTCGTCAGTGAGGAATTATAGTTTGTTTAAATCTTCAGATCCGTAGTAGAAAGCTGCATCTTAATATAGACACAGACTCGTCAACAATGACATACTAGGGGAAATCAATAAGGCCCAAACGACACTTTTCTAGCAGTGTAGCTCTTTAAAATGGCATGTGTCAGATTCAAATATCCCTGCCGCCAGTTTCAGTAGCTTTACTGACATGTGCGGCAGATTCAAGTGGTTCCTAGTAATGTCACTTTTACTTTCTTGCTCAATATTTTTATTGATTTTGACACAGATAAGAGGTCACTTGGGATACAGGAGACCATAGTAAAGTAACATCGGATGATACAACTATATTGCAAAACAATAAAAGATAGACATGACAAAGTTGAATTATCATAATGCCATTTTTAGAAATTGGGGCTATTATTGCACCAAATTAAAACAGAATTACCTCCAATTTGTAGATAACGAAACTGGAGGTAATTAAGACCAAAATGTAAGTTGGTGTACAGAGACAGGCAGAGTGTCAGTCTCTGTACACTGTGTAGCAGGTGGCAATTTTGCCACCACTACCCTATTTCCTCATCACCAGTCACTGTTTGTGAAGGATACTGTTAGCTTCATAGCCAACAGGCTCCTAGCAACCAGTGATGCTGACAGTGGGTGGAGAGTGATGGGTAAGCTGAGACACTAGTTCCCCATCAGGGCTGCTCTCTCCTTATAATTGACACCAGGCAGTGGTGGAGTCTGTAACCAATAGCAGGCTATATTGGCTATGGTCCTGCCTACTGCCTGCTGTCAATCACAAGGGAAGTGGACCTGATGGGGAACTAGTGTCTCAGTTTACACATCAGGCTCTGACCACCCAGCTACAAAACTCCCCAGCGATGCTGTTTGTGGGACAGGTGCAGTGGCGGGAAGTAGCTTAGCTGCACTGAGGACAGAGTGTCCATATGGACATTCCGCCATCAGTAAACCTTTACACGTGGTGCTTGCCCTAAATTCATGTACTATACCTGTTTACATGATTCGAATTACAAAGGTGGGCATGTATACTGCCATGGTTAGGCACCAGGAAAGCCCATTAGATGATCATAACAATCCAAGCAGAAATGGTTTGCCCTTGCCCCTGTTAGATCTTATTGGGACAATGAACAGCCTTTTTGAGGATCTGAAGGAAACCATAGCCCGAATGTAGGCTCGAGCCCTAGAGACACCAAGCTCATGCAAATGTTCCAGATCTGAATTGTTTATATAGCTTGGTAATGCCCAATCTATGTCAACATGGAGTGAAAAATAGGTAGGGGGGTTTACATCCCAAAGCAAGTAACTCTGAGGCTCTTAAGACTGAGGCGATTGCCAGCATAATGTGACCACAAGTGTTAAGTCTGTGTTAGTACACTCCTTGGCTGGAGTGAATGGAAGTTTTTGAGGCCAAAAGGCAAGTCTTACTGTGGGAACAGATCTCCCCTTGGAGGCCAAATTGTTAATGCTGTTCTCAAGATCTTTGAGATGTCCATCAAATGTTTGTTAAGGTTGAGATGGCACATACTTGCACCTGTGAGCTTTCCATCCTTTCTGAGCTTGCATAAAACATAACTGATTGGCTGATCCACTACCAAAGGCTCTGCCTTATGGTTGGATACAGATTTATTAGCTAGGATAATGAACTCTAATTCCACTGAGAGAGGAAGTGTAAAAGGGCCATTGGGCCCAATGTACCAAAGATGTGCAGCTGGTAGTGAGCAAATGAAGATAATCTTGTCTTTGGGAGAAAGAATAATCCTGGCTGTATTGAGCAGGGCTCCAAGATAAATAAGCTTCTGAGTGGACGTGATCTGGCTCTAGTCTAAATTTATTACCACCCAAGCAATTAGACCGTTCACAGTAAGACTTCAGTTGGGGCTTTAAGGACTTCCCTGGAGAAAGCTATAGCAGCAGGATATCAGTGTGGAATATTTCCAGCAATGTTCTGTGGTTCACAGATAGGGACAGTGTCAGTTTTTATAAATAGACTTTTGTCTATTTGATAGGACTGAAAATAAAGGTAAATCTCCCCTCTTCTTAATTATGAGAAAGGTATCAAACAGAAGGGGAAAACCATGAACAGGGCACCACCAACAATTAAAATGGGGACACCATATCCTGACAGAAGTTCTAACCCTTCCTTACTCTATCCAAAACAAAAAGTTTCAGACTGTTTACAACACCAGAAGCACGTGTAAAATAATGCATGGAATATTAAAAAGAGATAAAAAAGCAGCAAGAGCATCAATACTTTTTTAGTAGAGTAATAATTTTAGTAGCGTGAGAAATGGTTAGAATGTTTGACAATGGTTTTATTTGTGTCAGTACCTTCCTACCACAATGATAACTGTTTCACCCAACTCTTGTTCGGACATCACAAGAACCGAAAATGAAGGAAAATCTCCTTAATGAAGTAATTAACAAAAATAGAAACCTGACAGAAATGTTAACGTTTCCCTACTCTATCCAAAACTTAAAAAAATTTACTTGAGTTGGGCTATCAGTGTTCCAGTTCTAGAGCTGCTCTTCAATCACCATGTAGAAGTTGTTGGAGCCATATAGGAGTTATCTTCAGAGAAAGGAATTTGCTGCAGCTCCTTTCCATGAACCTTTAATGCATATTTCATCTTTAAAAATCAGAACTGCCCTTAATATGTAATCTGTGAATCACTTACATGAGCAATGAAAGTAAAAGAAATCCCTCTTCCTAAGATTCATAAGCCCAATACTTTCTGAGAATAAAAATATACATCAAAGTGACACTGTACATACATCTTCAGTATACTCTTGCATACTTTCTAAGAACACCATCACTTCTTTCTTTCTTTTCTATCATTTTTTTTACACATATGACTGTAGTGGAGTGCCAATTTACTAGTTTACTCAATATGCCCAGATGCAAGTCATGCAGGCTCTTTTAAACCCATTTTCCATAACTTTTCTGGGTTCCTGGACATGCTCAGGAAAGTTCCTTAGCAGTTAACTTAAGTTAAGTTCCCTCCCTCAGCAGCTTAGAAAGGCCACACCTGATGAGAGAGAAGTAGCTGGGCAAGTGATTGGCAGCCAAGTAATAGACCCTCCACTGTCAGAACTGATGTGTGGACAGGATCCTATTAGCATATAGCTTTTTAGAAGACCCAGTTACTGTGAGACGCTCCTCCCTGATCACAAGTAGTTGTTTCTGTTCTCAACTGTTTTATTGAAATAGTGATTCTCATCCAGACTCTCTGTTTTTATTGAGTCCTATAATACTATGCTATGCAGCCACACATTACCCTGATTGAGCTGCAAAGATGCTCCTGTGAAGAGTCCATGTTTGTGTAGCTTCTATATTCTTTTTTTTATTTAGCTGCAATATTACTTCTAACATTGCACCTGTTCAGGGAACTCTCTGTTTGATCATCTGGTTAATGACCTAGTCTGTTCAATAATGGTTAGTTTGTATTTTCAAATATTTTAAAAATGATCCTAATACTATTCTCAACATTAAACATACACTCCAGTCATAGCTGAAAATTAAGCCTTGAACAGGGACAAGTGAAATTCAGAGTTTTCATATCCCTGACATTTTGGCAAAATGCAAAATGAAATGCATTCATATCTAAAGGGAAGGAGAAAGTGATGTTGTATTTGGTAGGTTTTAAGGATGGAATAGTGGTATGAGTGTGGGTGTGGTGAGCAGTCTCGAACGTAAACAGTATGACACTGCCTTTGTTCAGGGCTGCTCATCTGTATTCAGCAACAAGAAAAACAAAAAACAAAAGATTATACACAACCTATACTGAATCAACTACCAAAAATTGAATGGGCATAAAATGTGTACAAACATAACGACATCCCCTCATCTCCCCGTGATCCCTCAAAGTACCCCTCAGCTGCCATCCAAACATAGCCCATCCATGATCTAGGACCAGTGGATAACACCCCTTAACAAGGGAGAAGGATTCAGTCACACCAGGGGGTACATCCTCAACCAAACAAGCGCCCCCTCCCCAGAACAGGTGCCCTAATCCACCCTGCCATGGATTGGATGTACACCTACTCCACTAGGTACAGTGTTCCACCTTAAAGCCACACTGGGCAAATGGAGCGCTACACCATAGGACCAAAGGTGGACAGCCCCAATCACACCCCACAGCTTACTGAATGCCCTAACTAGACAGCCCACAGTCCAAAGATCAGTCAAAAAAAAGTGTCTGTTGACATTTGTAGATCTCACAGTAGATTTAGATATCAGAACAGGAATACAAGTCTAGATAGTAATAAAGTAGTTACTTTTTTAGAGAAGTCCCCAGAAAAAACAAAGAAACTTCCAGGGAGACAACAGAGGGAAGAGAAAATGCAGGAGGAACAGAAAGAGGAACAGGATCACAGACACAAGGTCAGAGCCAATCCAAGATGGGAGGCTTGGAGAACAGGGTAACAACGAGAAACCAGAAAAAGTAGATATTAACATCATTACTCTAACAGAGCACATACTGAGTCCTGATCGCATCTCCTTACTGAGCAAGGGTCTGGGGCTCTCACCACGCAATAAAGGCAACCTATTTGATATCTTTAAGAACATATGTCTGTTCTTGAGACATGTTTAGACAACTTTAAATGTATGTATTTCAGCAAGAAGGACCACAATATGAAAACTGTGGGCCAACCCCAAAACTTGCTCAGTATGAGTGATGCTGAATTGGTAGAATATATGGAGGGAGATACTTGGATAGACTCGGATATACTTGATCCCCCACCGCCATCAGGCCTAGCAAATAAATCACAGCATTTTCCCAGTTTCACAAATAATAAATACCTCCAGGTGTTTCTAGAGGCAATTACCCATGACATACGGGCCATAGAATGGGAAAAAATACAACCTACCATAGACAACTTAACACAGGGTGAAAGAACAGCCCTTCGGGAATTAAGAACGCTCCCTCATTGTATTATTAAGCCTAGTGATAAGGGGGGTAATGTCATGTTATGGCAGTAAAAACAGTACCTAGAGGAAATCTATAGGCAGTTAAATGATTCTGATTGCTATAAGAGATGACCAAACAGCCCGTTTCCCGACCTGTTGAGAGAAATAAATGATAGTTTGAGTAGAGCACACGAAGAAGGACTACTTACCCAAAAGTAATTTGTATTCCTTAAAGTAGAGGACTTCAACATACCTACATTTTACATCACCCCAAAGGCGCATAAAAGACTCGAGTGTGGGAAAAGTTGGGAAGTATATAAAAAAAAGTAGTAAGCACTTAAACAGGGAATTGTCTTCATTCATAAAAGATCCTCCTGACATCCGGAGATTGAGTAAATTTGAGGTACCAGAAGACTGCATACTGGCTGGGATTAATGTGGAATTTCTGTATTCCCCAACCCCCATGAGGTGGGGTTGCAGGCGGTATCCCAGTTGTTAGAGATTGGACATCCCCTAGCAGGCCCTCATAATGAATTTCTGATTGAACTTCTTGATATGGAATTGAACAATAACTTTTTGTATTTGGAAATAAATACTTTTGTGAAAAACAGGGAGTGGCAATGGGAGCTGCCTGTGCCCCCACCTATGCCTGTTTACACCTGGGCTGGTGGGAGAGGGAGAAGATATATAATCACCCTGCATATAAAGAATGGGTAGCCCTGTGGGTACGATACATTGATAATGTGCTGGTGGTATAGAAGGGTTCACTGGAGAAATTTGAGAGGTTCATTGGGGATCTCAATGGGAACTCAAGGAATATCTATCTTACCTATAAGGCGGACAAAGACCAAATTGAGTTTTTGGACTTATTGAACCACAAAGAGGGGACAAAATTGCGACGAATACCTTCAGGAAGCCCACAGCGGGCATCACTGTCCTCCATGCCACCAGCCATCATCCATGGCCTCTGATCAGGGGCACCCTCACTGGACAGTTCTTTTGGATCCACAGGAACTGCTCAAATATCAAGGATTTCCTTAAAGAAAGTAAGGAAATGAGACGAAGATTTAAAATGCGAGGGTACCCATATACTAGGACTGGAGGTGGAATAAGGAAAACAAGAAAAAGAGAAACGAGATAGGATGGGACTAGTTACCATCTATGGTACTCACAACAAACAAGTGTGTGCACACAGTCTTCTACACTCAGGCTACCAAAGGAAGGGGGAGTATAACAAACCACTTATGAATATGATGCAATAAGAAACATATGAGGGATTATGTGAAGCAAACCATTTACAGTAATAAAACATTCAAGAAAAATGGAGAGGGCAATATGTATTGGGTAACTGTTAAAAAGTCCAATAGTCCATATGCACTGGTGAGGCAGCCATCCAGAGGAACCGAACCAAGCTCCAAACACTAGAAACAAATAACAGGGAAAGAGGCGCCTCTAAGTGCAGTATTTGACGATTTATTAAAACACAAGGATTAAAAACACTTGATCCATCCCGGATGGAACGCTGCTGAGGGGCTGTGTGATGCTGACAGATTCCTGGGGAGAGCCGCTCTGAGCGATAGAAAGGCCGGCCGAAGGCTCAAGAGAGGCTGTACTCTTAATCTGCCTTTTGGTTGCTCTTTAATCAACAGTGCCCACTTGTTTTTGCCTTGTTATGTTCGTCTCCTCCCTGCCCCAAGAATTAGGCCCATTTATTTATTGAGCAGTGTTCAGTCAGTTTGCCTTTTATTCCCCCCCCCCCTGTCCCTATATAACCCCTTAGCCTGTCCGGCTTAGTTGCCCTTTGCCTGAAGAAGGGGCACGGCTATTACATCACCATAGCCGTCTGCCCACGAAACGCGTCGCACACTATTGACGTCATCCTCCCGCGCCTGGCAAGCTGCGTGTCAAGCCTCTATTGAGCCTTCGGCCAGCCTTTCTATCGCTCAGAGCGGCTCTCCCCAGGAAGCTGTCAGCATCACACAGCCCCTCAACAGTGTTCCATCCGGGATGGATCATGATGTCTCCTGATACAGGCTTACATTTGACTCCTAACCTGTGAGTGTTTTTAATCCTTGTGTTTTAATAAATTGTCAAATACTGCACTCAGAGGCGCCTCTTTCCTTGTTATTTGTTTACCATGTATGGTACTCACTGGGGTCACCTGAAAACTTTATTGGGTAAGCATTGGCATCTCCTTATTTGGACAATAGATTAAAACTGGGCCCTAGCTCCAATTTGATAGCAAAGCGTGTACAAACCATAGGAGATGCCCTGGTCCACAGTGAGTATACACATAGGGAAACGGTAAATTATATACTCTCGAGTAACCCTCCAGTGTCAAGTATGTATCCATGTGGGCATTGTCATGTCCGCAGATATGTCATTGGGACAAATACATTTAGTGACTCTACAGGAAAACTGACTAATCAAGTGAAATCGTTTGTGAACTGCTCTACCTCTGTAATATATCAAATTATCTGGACTATTAGTGTAATGCATATAATGTATCTTTAGTGGGCTGTGCACTTAATTGGTTTTTATTATATCATGGGCTTTTAGCACCTGTTTTTTTAAGTAGATAGGGGGTGGTACTTAGCTCTCCATCTAAGAGAGTGACAGCTGACCGCCCCACGTGTCCTGATGAAGTTCCGGTTCTAGGAACGAAACATGTAAACATTGATGCAGGGTCGCTCCCCCCTCTGGCCCAACCACCCTTCACCCCAGGAACTCTTAGGGGACACTGTGGAGTGCCTGGTCTACTGTCCACCAGCCCATCTAGACTGAATGGATCAGCTGCCCTGGCTTGGAGCTGCATACTAGTGCACGGTTGCCCGGGATTGCAGCTGCACACCAGTTCACCAGCGCATAGCGTGTGTATTTGAACTCTAACACACACCGTAGAGCTGCATAAGTCAGGAGATGGCTGCATGGATTATTCTTTCTATCCATTTGGAGGGGAGCATAATTGGAGAACTGTGAGTACATCTGACACCACCACATGGGAGTTTGTTTCCATGGCTGTACTAGCTACAGGTTGAGTTTACCTGATAGACTCGGGAATCTCCTTGTATATTACAACTTTTCCCAATGACTTGTGTGTGGCAGTCATTTACATACAGAGTTGAGTCCCCACATAGGAGTATCTGGTCCCTTATCGCCTGTGTATACCGATCAATTATATCTTTCTTATTTAAACAGCTCATTCAGCCACGATTAGCCATAATTATCCAGGGTTTGGTTGATTCTTTCATGCATACCAGTGTTCATGGGATGACCATCTGAAGACCAATCATAAGGGCCATTTATGCCTCCACAAAATACCTACAGACATCCTTTTGACTGATTTGTGCCTCCACCGAATATCAACAGACACTTTTTTGACAGATTTTTGGACTGAGGGCTGTCTAGGTAGGGCATTCAGTAGGCTGTTTTGTGTGATTGGGGCTGTCCACTCTATGGTGTAGCGCTCCATTCGCCTAGTGTAGCTTTAAGGTGGAGCTCTCTACCTAGTGGTAGTAGGTGTCAATCCGATCGGTGGCAGGGAGGATTAGGGCACCTTTTCTGGGGAGGAGGCACTTGTTTGGGGGAGGGTGTACTCAGGTCCTTGGAGTGACTGTATCCTTCTCCCTTGTTAAGGGGTGTTATCCACTGTTCCTAGGTCATGGGTTGGCTATGTTTGGAAGGCAGCTGAAGGGTACTTTATAGGGTGAGTACTGCCTCTTTAAATTGAGTTGGATTCCCTTGTTACTCTACTTTGGATTCTGCTCACCTGTATGCCTGTCACATTGGGATTTCTTTTCCTGCATTTGACTGCGTTCGGAGTGCACATCAAACATAGGTCAGAAAAATATCGTTGACTTTACTTGAGCAGTACTCATGGCAGTTCTGAGGCTAGAGCGGCCTGTTCTATTGAGGTGTATCCAAAAAAGCAGGTCAAATACAGCCTTTTCTTCTCAAACTTTGCTTTTATTTCATTTGACTGTAGCTGTATCCTTTTGAATGGAAAATGCAGTGATTGACTAGAGAATGCTCATTGACCTAAGCCCAAAGGGACTGTGTCTATGGGTTTTAATGGACAAATGCCCCTGCTTTTGACATGCTTTTTGACATGTGTGGATAACCTGCATTTGACCTTCATTTGAGCTGTTTAAGCAGATTTTTGCATTCCCATACATTTTGTATGGGGAGAGAAGTAGTTCCGAAGCAAAAAATGCCTCTTCACATTTGGTCAATAGGCATTTGGATTAAAGGATGCCCTTTAAGACAATGAGTAACATGGCAAAGTCACAATAACATAACTCTTTAGCAGCAATTCCACCAATAACTACAGGATGTGCAGAGGAGGCAACTGCTTCTGCTAAGAGAAAAGGAAATCATGACGGATTCATCCCATAGTTATATTTATTGTAAATAGTTAAAAAAAAAAGAACAACATACATTAAGAATAATTTACAAAAGCTTCCCGTTACTAATGTATTAATCATTTTTTTCAGTTTAGTAAAGGCTTTATTGCATAAATCAACTTAATTTACTGCATACATTTTATATTAATGTTTTTGGTATAATTTAAAAAAATTCAGTTCACGACTTTAATCACACTTGTTTTCACTCCTAAAAATATTGCTAGTTTCTGGCAGGTGTTCACAGTAAGTTTCCGTGAGGTGTCTTCTAAGAAGAGCAGAAAAAGGAGCCATTTGTGAAAGTGATTAAATAGGGGCTCAAGAGATAAAATAGCAGTTCATATGAAATATGAAGAATGAATATGAGATTTTCAATAGTTAAATATTAATTTCATGTGGAAAAATAATGATTCCACAGTACTGCAAAATCTTTTTTTTTGTCAGTTGAGCATTTTGATGTGAAAACTATCATGAGATAAATTAGCGAATACATTTAAAATAATTCATGCGGCTTTGTTAATTGATGCTATGCCCTAGGGCTCTATAGCTTTTAGTTATGCCTCTGCTTCCAACCATTTTCCCATATGGTGCTTCACAGGCCTGGGCTTTCTCTGCTTTTCAAGAAATGTTCAGATTTGGCAGAAAGTTCTATAATGCACTGTAGCTGTTCCATGTACACACTCAAGAAAGCAAAAAGAAAAATGTTAAACAATGATCTGGGAAAGGTGGTTTGGGCTCGATCAAGCCTTCTTCTGATATGGAATCCCCAGAAAACCCATTGATGGCTAAAATATGTGTTTTACACACACTACTTTGGAACAGAATAAGCCTTAAAGTACATTAAACAAAACAATCTAACTCCGCTGTGCCAAATCATAGGGAGTATTGAGGAGGAACGAATATGTACAGATTACTAAATTAAAAAAAATGCTTTAGCATGGTTGCTCTCACAAAGCTGCCTTCAAACGTTTGAGGTCCTGATGATGTCGTAGAGGCCAGATGCTGATTGACACCCATGTGCTGCTTACTAGGGTCGTATGATGCACTGAAAAGAATAGAGAGGAACAGGGCCGCTGTTAGAAATCATGGGGCCCTGTACAGTCTACATGATGGGGCCCCCTTTGACCACACCCTTGACCCCACCCCTAGCTCCACCCCTGACCCTGCCTCAAAACTAAATGCAGGTTTGTTGCCATTTAAACATGTGTGCGTTCGCAATTGATAGCACAAAGAAGTGGGGGCAGTTTAAATTTATTTTACATTTTATTAAAAATAAAAAATAAATTACACTATCTTTAATTTTTTTTTTTGCTTTCACAAAGGATGAACAACATCCTTTCTGATAGCATGGGCCACGACAGGTCTTCTTTATGGAGAGTTCTGGTGTCTGTTAGAGCCCATATCTGTCCTCTGGCCTCCAAAGCATCTGATCAAACCAAGATCGGTTTGATCAGATGCTTATTCAAGCCAGTAATAGCTTGTTTACATGAGACCGAAACTGGAAGCGCCGAGATACTCATTGCTTCCGGCTCCTGATGTCACACAGTGGGAGGAATGACATCCATTCCTCTCACTGTGTCCCAGGAACCAGAAGTTAAGGTAGTGGTGGGACCCCCTTCCATTGCCTGTAAAAGTAATCTAGTGGCTTCTTAGTTCACTGGATTACTTTTACTTTGTGCACAATCACTAGGGCTAAAAAAAAAGATACCTCGATCATTGCTGCAGTGATGATTGAGATCTCAACCTTGAAACCCAGTGACCTAATGGTACGTTGCTGGACAGGAAGCAGTTAAAGGGGATTTGGGTTTGGGGGGGGTGGTAAAAATGCAGCTCCACTGCACATGTTTGCTGCTCCCCCAGCAGAAGTTTAAAGTAGCATCTCTTATGATCATCAGCATTACAATAACACAGGCAGCACAGTAAACAGGTGCTTTATCATGGCTCTATGTCACATGGCTGTTGTTTGCTGATTTTGATAGCTTATGGCTGTGCTGTATGTAACAGACTGTAACACAGCACAGCCATAACAGTCAGTACCCAACAGCCATGTGACATGGAGCCATGATAAAGCACCTGTTTACTGTGCTGCCTGTTATTCTAATGCTAATTACTATGATGATAAGCTGCTATAATAGGACACAGTGAGGATTCCATAGTCTGTTCTCCACTCACTGTGTCCAGTGCAGCCACGCACTCCTCCTGCTGTTCCCTGTCAGCCGCTCACTTCTCACTCAGCACCTGCGGAACAGAGTCGGGAGCCAGAGGGAGATTTATAGTATCACTCCGCCGGCCGGGACTACAGTAATTGAGTAGCATGGTGGCATGATGTTCATGCGCCCCAAAAATGAAAAAATAGTCCCTCATCTGTGCTCACCTCCTGGGCCCTATGTTGATCGGATGGGGCCAAGGAAAATTATATTACCCCCTCCATAATCAAGTAAGAGTGGGGGAGAAGCAAGGGAGAAGTTTAGCAAGTTTTTTTTTTTAAAGGCAGTAAACTGCTCTGATGGCCAGGCCCCCCTGTGCAGCTGATGAGGGCGGGCCCAGTACAACAGGGCTGGTTGTACTGCCCTATCAGCGGCCCTGGAGAGGAATACGGCTCTGTGCGTAATTAACAGATATCAAACTGTGCATGTATTATGAAGGAATGAAGCTTTGCATTCAGTATAGATGTATGGGGCACTGAGTGTAATAAATATGCTTGAAGCAATGCATGTAACAGAGAGGTACGATGAATATGTGATGCATAGGGCAATGTGTGGTGTGAGAGGCACTGCACTTAACAGGAGTGAAGCATTGCTTGCAATACAGAGATGTAGGGAAACATTTATACTGGAGAGTTACTGGAGAATTGTGCAACACTGCATGAGAGTAATGAGGCCCTGTTTATAATACAGAGGCACTTATGTATGCTGGAGTGTGTATGTATGGATACTGGTTAGTGAGTAGTAGTGTGTGTAGTTTCTCATTTGGATTTTTATGGGTGCACTAACGCTGGGGAAGATTTACTAAAACTGGCTTCTATCAGCTTCTAACTTCAGTTTGATCAGTTAAGCTTTGACAATAAAACATGGAAGCTGATTGGTTTCTGTGTAGAGCTGCACCAGATTTTACATGTTTCCAAGTTGGTCTCAGCACAGTACCTTTAACTGATCCTGGGCATGGTTCGGAGCACTCACACTGCACAAATAAACTGGCCGGGGTGAACTGCACCCAGCACCAATTGAAAGTACCAGTGTAAGTGCACCTTATGTGTGCAGAAACAAAACAAGCTATTTGGATTGTCAAAAGTTCAAATCCTCTCGCATCTATTTTAGGACAGAGATAGTTCTCCTTCTTGGCTTCTAGACAACAGAGAAAATAGTATACATGGGTCAAGCTCTTCCCCTTCCCATCCCAAGATAGAGAAAACTTTTCTCAGTGGGGTGAAGTATGGACAAATGGTTTACAGGTGGCACAGAGAAAATGTCTGCTGCTAAATAATTTTGTTGTCCTCTAAACTTATACTTTTTGCAGAAATAAAAGGGCAAAGTATGAATGTCTTTCAAACATATTGCAAAGGATAATTTGGTCCTCAATACTTTGGGCTCCATTCATTGCAATCTATGGTGCTTTACTACTGTGAGGATTAATACAAAAGCTGCTCTTAAAGTGAACCTGTATCGAAGATAAAGTAATACACTAGCATTTGTAGCACACAGCTTATAACCTATGCTGTTAGCTTATACCTTCATTTGTATATGTCAGCTGCCTGGAGCTGGGTGAACACTATTGAGAATTGGATGCGGTTTGCCCCGCATCCAATTCATATAACAGGAGATTGTGACCGGCTCTCTATGGAGCCGGCTCTCACATTTCCGCAGTGGCTCCGTTGCAAATTGCACAGGAGCCCTGTGCTTCTTTTGGTCCATTTCTGGTCCGAATTCAGCTCAAAATTAGGGCTGAAATCGAAACTGAAATGGTGAATGGAGATGCACTGGACCCCTGCTGTGAGCTGCTGCATTCTCCAGTGTGAACCCAGCCTCAAATGTTTTATGTAAATAGTGACTTTCTCATAGATGCTATTTGAATATTCATAGGCATATCCCCTCCCTACCTTCTCTATCCACCAGAAAGCTATTGCTAGTCAGGGCTGTAGATACGGGGGGGGGGGGGGTTTGGGGTGTTCAACCCCCCCCCAGAGCATCCTGCCAAAAATAATGTCTCTGCCCTGTCGTCTCTCATGGCACCAGCACCGCAACAACAAGCAGCGGAGCACAGCATTCAGTATTGCATGCGAAGTGGATGCAGCAGGTCGGGTGTAAGGCACACTGTCATAGGCATTTACGTTACGCTGTTATGACCAGGCTGTTCTGGGTTCCCGGCGGACCGATCATAGACACAGTAGGAGCGGGCAGCATCTGTAGTCCCACCCACCGTGCCCGACTGTCTACACTCTGTATTTCCCGCCATGGACTTCGGAGGAGAATGGAGCAGAGAACATGCAAGGTAGCAGTACTGCTGCTAAGGAGCTGAGCCTCCCTCTTTCCTTTTTGGCTAGCTTGCTGTCTGAGAGACTGTCATCACAGACCACTTACCACCACTGTTGTGCTGCCATTGTGGTAAGTGAGTCTGCGGCAATTATTCACTAATCACTGGATTTGTGGGTTACCATTTTCCACTGCTTGTTGGTACTGACAGTCCAGCCTAGCTCTGTCAGCTATGTTGTGGTGCTGACTGCAGAGCCAAAGGACTGAGGGGTTGCCAGGCACAACAACATTGCTCTGACCATCTCCTGTAGTACGTCTGCAGTTTCTGACCATCTCCTGTAGTACACCTGCAGTCTCTGACCATCTCTTGTATGCCTGCAGTCTCTGACCATCTCCTGTAGTACGTCTGCAGTCTCTGACCATCTCCTGTAGTACACCTGCAGTCTCTGACCATCTCCTGTAGTACACCTGCAGTCTCTGACCATCTCCTGTAGTACGTCTGCAGTCTCTGACCATCTGTTGTAGTACGCCTGTAGTCTCTGACCCTCTCTTGTACGCCTGCAGTCTCTGACCATCTCCTGTAGTACTCTGCAGTCTCTGACCATCTCCTGTAGTACAGCTACAGTCTCTGACCCTCTCCTGTACTATGTCTGCAGTCTCTGATCATCTCCTGTACTATGTCTGCAGTCTCTGATCATTTCCTATTCTATGTCTGCAGTCTCTGATTATCTCCTGTACTTTGTCTGCAGTCTCTGACCATCTCCTGTACTATGTCTGCAGTCTCTGACCATCTCCTGTACTATGTCTGCAATCCCTGACCATCTCTTGTAGTATGTCTGCAACCTGACATTCTCTTGTATGTCTGCAGTCTCTGACCATATCTTGTAGTATGCCTGCAGTCCCTGACCATCTCTTGTATGCGTGCAATCTCTGACTTCTCCTGTAGTACACCTACAGTCTCTGACCTCTCTTGTATTAGGTCTGCAGTCTCTGACCATCTCCTGTAGAACGTCTGTAGTCTCTGACCATCTCTTGTATGCCTGCAGTCTCTGACCATCTCACGTAGTATGTCTGGCAGTAAATGATATGCACAACCCTTTGGTGTGTCAGGGGCTGTAATCTCAAACCAAGCTATATATCCACACAATAAATGGTGTGTGTGAGAGTCAGAACAAGCTGTTCTGGTTTAAAGTAGACCTTTCACCATAAAGGCCTCTTTCACACACACTACATTCCCTACTTTCATAGCTGTGTGTGCTCTGCTCATTGCTAATAACACGTTCTAGGAGTTTTCTGTCCATCGGTGAGTCCCCCACCTCCCCAGTCCATGGTGTGCAGGCAGTGAGATGATGTGCTGTAACCTCCAGCAACCAATCAGTGAGCAGTCATGATGTGAATGGGGGGGCGCGAAGAAAATGTTTGCCTAGGGTCCAACCTATATTAAAGGTGGCCCTGGTCCTGCACCACAATCAAATTGCACTGCCCTTGCAATCTACAGCGGGTGTCAGTGAAATCTTAACAACAACCGAAATGCTCTGTGCAATGGTTTTGCACAGAGTGACCTTGATCCTCCTCTTCTCTATGTGCCAAAATAGAAAACGTGCTTATTACGGGGCGCACAGTGCATGCTCGCTCCTGTGTTGTGTGGGTCTAAGGGGCCATGCTCCATAGACCCACACAGCGCTGCTTAGTTCCCCCCGCTTCACCACTTGGTACCTGCTGCTGAACCCCCCCCAGGACAAAAAATTATCTACGGCCATGTTGCTAGTATCTACTAGAAGGTCAGACATGCCTACTCTCCCTAACAGAAAGTGGAGATAGTACATGATCGTGTCAGATTAATAGCAATGCTGTATATTCTACACCTTGCATCTTTTCCACAGGTTTGCTTGAAGGCTTTGGTATAAATCAGGGATACCTTACCCTGAGAAAGTTTAACAACACACAAGATCTATTTTTTAGTATGTCATGCTTCATGTTTTGCTGCATACAGTTTTGTTTAAAAAAAAATATATATATTTTTGTGAATCTGTTGCAAAGTTTCTTACCTGGAGATCTTGCCTGTAACAGCCCTTTCTGTTCCAGACTGACAACACTAAGCCACTGCCTTGTAATTAGCAATAGCATTGTCAGCCTGCAGTGCACACTCCTTCAGTTAGCCAATGGACTGGATATCGGGTTTGTGCTTGTCTCCTGCAAACCCAGTAGGCAGCTAAACAGCCAACTGATGGAGTGCACATGACAGGCTGACAAAGCTGCTGCCAAATGCAAGGCAGTGGATTAGTGTTGAAAGCCTGAAACAAGAGGTGCTGTAGTTGAAGGAATCTTATGGTAAGAAACTTTGCAACAGATTCACAAAATAAAAATTCTTAGGAAAACTGCAAACAGTGACACAAGATTCCTATGGTCATGAGAGCTTGTTTACATGGACGGCCAGGGAGCAGCAAAATCAGGCAGTTGAGCTGCATTTTTGCCATCCCCAACCACCCACCTAAATACAAATAGGCAGCTGTACATCCCATGGTCGTGAAGCATACATTAAGCCTCCCTGTCTCATTTGGCAGTTTTGACGCAGTGGGTTGGCATTTTGAAGGTTAAAACAAGGGGTGTTGTCCCCTTACTCCCTGTTTTACCTCCCCACCACCTGTAAAACGCCCTCTCAAAAGCGGTCCACCACATAATGATTTTCAGAGCTGCAGCAAAGATAGCAGTCAATGCAAGCAAGGATTTTAGTAATGAATAGAGTTATATTTGTAATTTCATGGCACATTCAAAAACACATGGTATGCATATACACAGAAAAAAACACATATACATTTTAACGCATTTTAACTTGTTGCATGCCTTTCCTTTGCATGTTAGGCCCTTTTGAAGTAATCATTGTTCTATCCTTCCCCTTGTCATAAACTTTGAAAATGTCATAAGCTTTAAAACTTGGTAAACACTGTGTAAATTTCCATGTATTTTACAATTGCTTTAAAAAGGACCAAATAGGAATGGGAAATTGTAGCAATTAAAAGTCCAGCGGCGGCCTGTCCATTAGGGGTGCAGGGTCTTTATTTTTTAAGCACATGATTAGAGCCTGAAGCTCCAATTGGCTTAAAAAAAGGGTGGGCTCAGGGCGCAGAGCCCTGAGCCCTGAGCCCACCCAGTTGTGTGACAATAGCAAAATAATATTCACTATTGTCTTCCTGATTCTCCTCCCAGCCAATCAAGAAGTGGGTGCCGAGACCTTATTGACCAGGGAGTCCAACCCCCCCCCCCCCCCAAATACTGAAAACCAGCTGCCACTGCAAAAGTCCTGTTTTTCTATTTGTAATGCTATGTACTGTATGTATGTTCTGGAACTTGGTTATCTGGTAATCTCTTCCTGTCAGAGAAGAAATGTCAGCTTATTGTTAGGCTCCATGCACACTGGCTTAAAAATTGCTGTAGAAGCAGCTCACTGTTATCCTATGTGTCCATGTACATTAGGATGATTACAAGCATATTTTGAGCTCAACGCTTAGATGCAGGAAAAAAAAAACCCTTCTGGTTTGCGTTTCTGATTGGAGTTTACTGGTAGAAAAAACACAAAACTCTCCTAAACTCATCTAAACTCTGTACAAAAAATGCTCTATATCAGGGATATGCAACTAGCAGACCTCCAGATGTTGCAGAACTACAAATCCCATGAGGCATGAAGACTCTGACAGCCACAAGCCTGACACCCAGAGGCAGAGGCATAATGGGACTTGTAGTTTTGCAACAGCTGGAGGTCCGCTAATTGCACATCCCTGGTCTATATGAATGTTTTTTCTGCCAGGAGAACTTTGTTTTTTTTTAAGCTCTGTGTGCATATGCTGTAAGGCCCTTTCCAGACTATGGGGTTGTTTTACTAAAAGCAAATATACTGTGCACTTTGCAAAGTGCAGTTGCTCCAGATCTTAGTAAATGAGCAGAAGCTCTGCTGACTTCCATCATCCAATCATGTGCAAACATAAATGCTGTTTTTTTTTTTTTTTAATTTTCCTTGCACGTGATTGAGCATTATTTGCAAAGTGAAGCTTTACCTCATTTACTAAGCTCTAGAACAATTGCACTTGCAGAGCGCAACTGCACTTTACAAAGCTCACAGCCTATTTGCCTTTAGTAAATCAACACCTATGCTTTCTCCTGGGTGAGCTCAAGATGGACAACTGACACACACTCTGCTGCTGGAGGAGAGTATAAGTGTAATAAGCAAAGCCTTTAGTTTTCTCATGTATGACAACACCTTTTTTTATAAGTCTAAATGTCTATTAGCATCATTAATCTCAGATACAGGCAGGGCCACTGATAGAAATCATGGGGCCCCGTACAGCCTACCTGATGGGGCCCCCTTCAGCCCCACCCCTGGTCCCTCCTTCAGCCCCACCCCTGGCCCCTCCCCAGACCCACCTTGAAACAAAGTGCAGGTTTTATTAATTTCTACTATTTTCACGGAACAAAAACAAAATCTCTTACATAAGCAAACAATAAGAAAAAACATCCATCATATAAGTGTGTACCACAATAAAGTGCTATAGAGTGATAGATATTGAGAATAATTAATATACGTACATTCCAAAGTGCTAGTACAATGAATAATAAGCATAAAACATAAATTTCACACAAAAAAATCCAACATAACTGTGCTGTGATAAACCTGTGCAGATCCTGCAAGCTGTTTGCACCAACTTCTGTGTACCATCACCAAGACAACCCTGTGTATGCAAAGAATAAAGCATGCTATAGTGCAATACCAGGACAAGTAAACAATTTGTTGCTTTATCCCAGTAAAGTTTGCTGTAAATACATTACTTTCCTAAAGCAGTGCAGTATGTCCTGGCAATGCATATTGCATGCTTTATTCTTTGCATACACAGGGTTGCTGTGGTTGGTACCTGAACAGGCAGAGTGGTGAAAGGCCGCTCCTGGGAGAAAGCTACTATGTGTTCTCACTTTTTGAGTGAATTGGCTGTAAATATCCAGCAGATGGCAAGTGCATGTAGCTTTATTAGTTTAAGGAGTCAAATTTTTTGCTAAGCAGATGGTGTGTGCTTTGTCTTGGTGATGGTACACTAAAGTTGGTGCAAACAGCTTGCAGTGGATCTGCAGAAGTTTATCACAGCACAATTGGAATGTGTATATATATTAATTATTTTTGATATCACATTGAACTTTAGGCACTTTTGCATTAATGGTCCAATTGGGTCCACCTGTCAGTTTTTCAGGCAGACCTGATTGGACCCTCCATTCTCGTCTATGGAGCGGCAGCTGTAAATGGATTTGTGTTGGGTTATACCTGCCTATGTCCAATCCAAACCTCCAAAAACAAGCTGACTGTTACCTTCTGTCTGGGCAGATCAGGACAGGTACCAGTCGGGTGTAAACGGACAGGCGGTCAGATTATATCACACTGCCCCATAGAGTAAAGTGGGCTGTGTCTGTGTCCGCTTGGCATAAGTGGAGGGGATGTGGACAAGTTATCCTACTGCTTAGCAGGCAGTCAGCATACAGATCCCCTGCTGAGCAAAGCAGAGTCAGTCCCATGTAAAAGGCATTGATATCTTGTTTTGTCCCCATGTAGTCTATAATTGCCCCATGTCTTATTCCCTTGCTCTTTCTTTATGTCCTCTTCTCTGCCCCATCTATTCCTCCTCTATCTCTACATGGTCCCACTATGCACATGCAGCAGGCTGCGTGATAGGTAAATCAGTCACACATGATAAATCACTTTGTGCATTATCTTCTTCCACTGAGGATCCTTGCCATTCCAGTACTGTGACTGCTAGCTCCTCCCCCTCCACTCATTCACCTCCAGTCACCGAGGAGTGTGCTGGGCTGGAAGCAGTTCTGGGAGGGGATTCTTTGGAGAGAAGCAGTGTGGCCATCATCTGCCTTTCATCTGGGAGGGAGGAGGAGGGGCTGTGAGAGCCGGAGAACGTTAGTGTGGAGACAGCAGCTGACGCTGCCTGGAGAAAGACTTTTTTTTCCTGCATCCTGCACACACTCTATTCAGATCCCCCCCCCCCCGCTGGCTGGGTCCGGTACAACAGGGCCAGTTGTACTGGCTTATCAGTGGACACAGGACAGTACAGGGTGACACCCAGTCCAGCACTGCTGCCCTGACAGAGAGAATACAAGTAACTAATAAAAAAGCAAGTAATCCCTAAGAATTAATGCAGCTCTATAATAACAATGCAATGGTAAAGATTTTGATTATTACCAGTGTCTATTGGTGGCTGGTAATGGAGAAATTAAATTAAAATTAATTCATATGGAGCTCAAATTCTTGTGAGATACGGCACACTACATTTTCTCATTACACATTGCAATCTAGTGAAATGCTGCAAAATGCATGAAAACATGGGCAAAGTTAATGAACCCTCAATGTTGAATATCCCATTATTGTAATATTTAGCCTTACAAATTTGTCTTTATAAATAGTAAAATGATTAAACATTAGCATTACATATTTCATTTTAATTAAGCAATTTAAAGCAAACCTGTCCTAAGAGAAATATGAAGGCTGCCATTTATGGTTTCTTTTTAAAAGTTGCCTAGCTATTCTGCTGATGGGTTCAGCAATTTCAGGCACAAATATGCAAATCAAAAGTTCTGACTTCACAAAGCATGCTTGTTCCAGGCCAGCAACTCAGAAGTCATTGAAGCCAGGCTCAGCTAGGCAAATAGAATTTTTTAGCAATTATTATTATTATACAGATTTATATAGTGCCAACAGTTTATGCAGCGCTTTACAATGTAGAGGGGAACAGTATGATTACAATACAGTTTAATAGAGTAGGAGTAGGAGGGCCCTGCTCATTGAGCTCACAATCTAAAGGGAGGGGGAGTTGGTATAAAAGATAATAGGTGGGAGATGATCTGAAGAAGATGACTCAGGTACAGTTCTTAGGTGGAGGTGGGGTAGGCTTTCAGGGATCACCTAAAAGCAGACAGAGTAGGGGCTGACCAGACATACCGGGGCAGGGAGTGCCAGAGGATGGGAGAGGCTCTGGAGAAGTCCTAGAGGCGAGCATGGGAGGAGGTAAAAAGGGAGCTAGAGAGCAGGAAGTCTTGGGAGGAGCAGAGAAGCTGATTTGTGCGATATCTGCAGACGAGGTTGGTGATATATATCTGGGGGTAATGTTATGCATGGCCTTGTATGCTGTGGTTAGTATTTTGAATTTCATAAGGTGGGGTAGGGGAAGCCAGTGAAGGGATTGGCAGAGAGGAGCAGCAGTCATGGATCGGTTGATAAGGTGTATTAGTCTAGCAACAACATTCGTAATAGACTGAATGAGGCATAGCCTGTGTAAAGGTAGGCCAGAGAGAGTTGAAGTAGTCAAGGTGGGAAATAACCAAGGAGTAAATAAGTTGTTTTGTGGTGTCCTTAGTCAGAAAGGGGCAAATTCTGGAAATGTTGCAGAGGTTAAGGCAGCAAGATGTAGCCAGTGAATGGATGAGGGGGCTGAAGGAGAGGTCAGAGTCAACGACTACACCACGCACCCTTGCATGTGTAGAGGGACCAATGGTTATCCTGTTGATCTCAATGGTAAAGTCATGGGGAGGGGATCGGGGCATCTTCTATCTTTTTCTCATTACATTTTATTTTTAAAATATCAAGGTCCATTGCAATCAATGAAGTAGGCAATAGCCATGATTAAATCAATTTAAGCCTATCTCTGAACAAAATTGAAGACTGGTAATCCCCAGCTGCAGTCTAGGCCTGCTGTGGCCAGTTTAGTAACTGTCCTTCATTTTAATGTCACCACACTGCTGCTGCAGTCCCCATTGGTGCACCCAGTGAAAAGTTTGCATGTTGCCATGCAGCAACATAGGCACCTAAAGAAACACCCTTTTACTCTGCAATAAGGAAGCAAGACGACTCAGGATCTGGTGTGCCATGTGACAACGGATTTAGATATGTATTTGGGCGTATTTGAGGCATTTCATTTTTTTTCTTTTTAAATTAGTCAGGTAAGAGGACAGAAGATATTGTTTGTAGGTGGGAGGCTTCCTTGGCTGGACTTGAGACGTTTCCTGAGAGAAACATGTTGGATGCCATCTGCAAATGCCTGGCTGCTATTCTAACTAACCCTCTTGCCTCCATAATTTGAGCTATTGACTTATAGCTTCTGACTTTCCTACATCCATACTGTGCATGTTCTCATTCACTTATTCAGGGAAAGAGTAACATGATTAATGGACATTAAAGCGGTAGTAAACCCATCCATTTAACAGTTTAAAAAACAGTTACATTTCTGGCACGTGCTCTAAACCAAACTGTCAAACCATCCAATGGCTGCTGTCAAAGATGATCACATCTGCAGCATCATGGCAGTTGTAGATTAAACAGAGGCCCAGATGGCAGCTTCCTTGGCTGAAAATGATAGGAGGCTTTACTACCACTTTAAGAACTCTCCAGTGCTTGTTCTAACATTCCAATCACTTTTCTGCCAACCTGTTCATCTACAGGAAACCCACAAAAATCACTGCAAATGTTTTGGCTTGTTTTTGTGTCAAACTTTACACAGCATCTTCCCTGTCCTCCTGTGGTAGAACACAGGCCTGGCAATTAGCTGTCCAGGTGCAAAGCACTGAATTTAGGAGGTAGGGGAAAAAATCACATGCTTCCCAGAAATTGAAAATACTGGTGCAAAACAATTTTATCAATCAAGACATATAGGGTAAACTGCAGTCCACTTCCCCAGAAAGGAAAACTGACAATTCATATATAACCTCTCCCCCAGACCACAATCGGCTCCTTCTCTGATTCTTTTCTATGTACCCTCCAACACAATCCTCTGTTTCTTGCCTCCCTCTTCCATCCCCCAGCAACATTCTTTTGACCAGTCAACACTCTCCCCTGTTTGCATTCAGCTCCTGCTGTAGCTTCCCCTTCTCATAATCGTCTTCCCATCTTTCTTATTCTCCCAATGGCCCATGATTGGATTATGCTTGACCTCTTCAACCCTCTGACAAAGATCTAATCCTACTCTGTCTCCTCTCTGGATCTCTGTGATCCATGATCATTCATTCTTGTTCACTTTCTGTGTTATTTCATCTGCCCATACTCTCTTTTCCCTGATTTTCCTATCCTTGATCATCTTTCTTTCAGCTTTCTTTTTCTTTCACTCTCTATAGTACTTAATCAGCTCATGGTCTGCCTCCTTTTTTTCCCTGGCCAGTTACTGTCCTGTCTTCTCAGCTCCTCTCAATATTCCATGGTCAGGTCTTATCTATCCTCCACCACCTGTCATGATCAACTTCCACTCTACTTCCTCTATTCCTCTCTTGTCCACAACTATTTCCCATCATGCCTTCTATTTCATCCCTCAATCCTTCAGTATTCATGATCATCTTCCATTCTGCCTCTTTTGCTAGTGATCTGTAATAAGCTCTCTTTCTGCCTTCTATGCCCCGCAGATCCATGATTAGCTTACACACTGTCTTCTCCCATTATCATTTCTAGCGAAATGGCACACTTGACATGTCCAGCTAAAACATTTTTTGATTTAGCAGTAACACATAGCAGTGAATCAGTCAGAGGCTAAAGACTATTCACCCTCAATTAACCCACTGAAGAACTGACATACATTTGCTGGTATATACATTACATGTGCAGTGTCCAGGATTATATACATTTATTTATACTTTCAGTTTATATAGCGTCCATATGAAAATATACTTACCACCTGAACAATACTTCCAAGCAGCTCCAATCCCAATAAAGCAGCCCCCCCCCCCCCAAAAAAAAACCCATAACAATAGTTAAACCAAATAAAAAAAGACAAGTTTCATTGTGGTACATAACTTGAAAAGGGAATGGAACCACTGGTGTGAGCAGAATTTACAATGGAAGCTTCTACAATCCAAAAGAATTGTTATACTGATCTTGGTTCAAGGGGAGGGCTTTGTCAACAAGAGCTTCACAAAGAATGTTAAGATCTAAACTATTCCTTAGGCAAAGAAGAATCCCATGGCCTTTCAGGACTCTGGGGTGGGAGCTTCTTGTTCTTGGCATGACTCATAATAAGTGACAAGTGAATATTACAACTTTAATCTGCCCCTGGTATAGCTGAATGGAAGATTATATTCACTGACCAGGGAACTTGTGTGTGCTGCCCATCAATTGCAACCACACATGAACTGCTAAGGGTCCAGGGCTGCCCTTTACTAGTCTACAATGAATTACTTTGCCTGCCTAAATTCCCTGTGAATTCCAGTTCAGACAAACCAATGTACTCTTTGCCAGCTGCCATTTTCCATTGTGAGTTTCCATTAAATATGCCCTTCTTATTAAAAAAATGGCTGCCTTCAGATTGACCTAACATTTGTTTTACCTAAGTTCATTGGAGGACTAAGATTTATTTCTTGGAGTAAACCCTCAATTTCAAATACATAGAAGACATAACTTTTTATTAGCATATTTTGGATCCAGTGACCACCACCAGGTGAATGATGTAAGTGAAACTGTCTCAGAATTAAGTTCAGCAATATTTCCAGAGAGAGGTGAATGGGTAATAGAAAATCTGCTCCATCGTTGACTCAGCAAAGTGCAGCTCATTATTTTCTCCACTAGGCGATTGTTCAATGTGTTTGGTGTAATAGTGAACTGGTAACCATCTGTGAAGGGTTGCTTATGAAGCGTACTAAAATATTGCTATATTTTACTAGAAATCATTACGTTTTGATCAATGCCCTGCAGGATCAGAAAACGAGTTCTAAATAAAGTTTAGGGAGCTTTTGTCAGTTGTATTGCTGCATTCCAATTTGCAAAGATGTGTAATAATCAGTATTAATATATAATATTAAGTGCAGGTAACTCGGGGCCTCTGTATCCCTTGTTCAGTCTTTAAAATAAATACCCTGACTATATCATGTTTAAATGCTGTAGCTAATGTGAAAACCATATTTTTTTCTACACGCCATTCTAGTGATTTTCCTAGGACTGTGTGAATCATTACAAAAAAAAAAAACAAAAAGTAATAGTGGCAATTAGGAAGTCCATTAATTGTTGTTACTGATTATTCATTAGTTCACAATAACAGCATGTTGATATCAGTGACACAATTCAATTGTCATGCCAGTCAAACTCGTAAGGTATTTCATCCCCATATTTACAGATGACAGTCATACTCTGAAAGCTGATAAAACCCCATTAACATTCTATTTTGTATTTGACAACATAAAACATAACAGGTAAAACATGCAGCTGCTGGAGGCTAATTTTTTAAGTTATTAAATAGTTGCTCATCGATATAATCAGTCAATTGAATGTATAGAAACATCATCTATTCTCTAGTTTTGCAGCCTGTTGACCGGCAATCAAATATATTTTCTAATTAGAACCACAACAGAGAGTGAACATACATTTATGAAAATACTGCAACCTTCCTAAACTATGTACCCAATATAAGCAAAGGTAGCTGCCAAAGTTCTGCAAAAATCAGTTTGGATACCATAGGCTCAACACCATGATAAGAATAACTCGTTTCAAAAAAGTGACAACATTTTTTAGTTGAGTCCAATGAGATTTGAAAATTGCAGCCACATTACTAAAAAAAAAGCTCATTATGCCCGTTTTAAAGCATTGCCAATTGAGTCTCATGTCGAAATGCAACTAGTGACAAAGTATCTGTGTGGGCCTAAAACAATCCACCAGGGTTTTTCTGTATATGGAGTTATTCTGTATTGGGTATAGCAGTCTACACACCACTACATCATTTTTGCTAGAGGTCGTTATGATCGTGAATACAACTTAGATGATCAATCTTTTTATGTATATAAAGAGAGGTTATAAAACCGTATGGAAACAAGAGCCACCAGCATCATGGTATGTGATACAGGATTAAAAAAGCCAAAATCTGCCTATAATATTTTTATATTTTCACAACGAACATTACCAATTTCTTTTATACAAAAACAAAAATAGATGCTGGCATGAGGTGATCCTAAAATCCAATTAAGTGTTATCATTTTTTGGCATAAATAACTTCTAGATAATTGCCAAATACACTACACTTACAGATTTACTAAGGTTGTAATGTATATGGTTCAATTTTTAATGCTAGTGTCAAATATTATAACATGTAAATAACGTGTGGTAGCACCTATATATATATATTAATGTATATATGTGGGGATCTATCTTCTTCTGTATTATTTTTAGGTTTGGTTTACTTAAGGATTTCATTATTAGAGTATCATAGGCATGATACTTGCAATTATCATACCTTTGAAAAATATAACACCTACATATATACATAAATCTAAGCTACCGCACATTATTTACACATTATAATATGTCAAGCAGTTATTAATAATTCTTACTGCATGGTGTAAAACATTTGTATAGGGATACCCTTGTTTTATAGAATATCCATGTGAAATAAAAGTAAAATGATGTGATCTGTATATATATATATATATATATATATATATATATATGTAATCTGTTCATCTGTATGTACTCAGGAGTCAGGATTGCTCGTGTCTATGTAGCTGCTTGGCCTGATCAGTGGCAAAGCACACAATTAAGATGTAAATAAATCTGCCTATGTTCAGGAACAAATATAACCACACTGTACACTGTGTACTGCCATAGGTTTATAATAGATCGCACCTATAATATTAATCATCTCAAAACAAGAGTGGAAACGCCAATATACTAACATCATCCTACCTGCCTCCTATACATACACCTTGCCAATGTCCATGGATATTTGGAGCTGACAGCTGTAAGCTGAGTGACTTTAAAATGCTTAAACAAAATTGTTTAACGATCTATGCCTTACTATAGATCAGAATAAAACAGCACAACATAAAACCCACATCTCCAGAATGACATAAATGCACATTTTGGGGTGCACTTTAATCATTTTAATAAACTTCTGTTACAGAATGCAAATATCAGGCCATCCTGGGGTGTCAGAGGGACCCTAGGAGTGTCAAGGTGTGGAATCACCTCCAACTGCAAACACACCATTCCGATTATATATAATAAACAATATCACATATATAAATGTTTTTCTTTTTGATTGAACTAGATGGACTTGTGTCTTTTTTCAACCTAACTAACTATGTAACATGTATTGCTGTCATAATGCTGCTCCGATATATATACCTAGAGCTTGTAGGAATGTGAAGTCTCCCATGGGCAGCAACAAAAACAATTATAATGCATTAGCAAATTGATAATGACAGCGCTCCTCTCTCAGATACTGTTAGAAGAACAGAGTAGAATCATCTATATAATGCCAACTAGAGATGTATTTTATTATTTACAAAGAGTTTCATAGAATCCCAAACCCGCAAATTATTAAATTATGACTTGAAAGAAATCCCTGCTAGGAACTTGCTGTTATAGAATAGACAAACCAATGTAAAATACGAATTAGTTTGCGCAAGTTTACTAATAGGGGGGATTTGCTAAAGATGTGTTAAAGCAAGTAACCTATGTTGTTATATACGGTTATTTATTTATATATACATCCATATATAAACATATTCAACAAATAACTTATGTTGTTCTATCTATCTATCTATCTATCTATCTATCTATCTATCTATCTATCTATCTATCTATCTATCTCTCTCTCTCTCTCTCTCTATATATATATATATATCGTCAAAATTTCAGTTTGCAAAATAACAGAACATCACTACTGAAATCTTTTTAGTAATGCAATGTCAGCATTAACAGGTACCCCACTGCATATGGGCAACCGACAACACATGTTATCTATCTCATATGAATATTATTTTTTTACCCTATCCTGGCTCTAATTTTTTAAAGCAAGCAAGGACACACATCAAAATAATTATATATATATATATATATATATATATATATATATATATATATATATATATATATATATATCCCAAAAGCACGCTTTTCCCGCTGTAAGTTCTGTATCTTTATTTCCTTTGGATGGTATTATTGGTATTTAGGCGCAAGGTCTGGACGGTTTTCAGATTCCTTGAATCCTCATGTTGAAATCCTAGAGAAATGAGATCCGCCCATAGAGGGCGCTCTGTCACCACATTTCGCTGCCCACCACTCTGTCTAACCCCATTATGTTATCAGTGGCATCTTGAACAAATCCGTTCACAGTAAAGACCTTCAAATAGACCTTTCTTGAAGAAAACACAATAATAACATTTGCAATCAATTAGTGCAGTGGTTCTGATGATGAGTACGATCGTTTAAAAAAAATCTTGTTTTTTTTTTTAGTCCCTCTTTTAAATGCTACACACCATCAGCACTGCTGCATTGTCATTTAATTACTAGGTGACTTCAATTGCAGCTTCTCAAGTTTATTTTTAAGACCTTTTAGAAGCTTTTGTGCCCTTAGCAAAATTCGGTGATTCCCCAACGACCTAGGCCAATTCTTGACAATAATAAGAACTAACTAAACAGTTTTTTTCCATGACAATATTAATAATAATAAAAAAATAGCGACCGTGTCGGATTTAGTTAAATTCCCAACAGTTCATTTATTAACCAAAAATATATACTTTCTTGTACAATTCGATTTTTTAAGACATATGTACATTTTACTATATATACAAAGGGGAAAAAAATAATGACGCTTAAAAATCACAAGACAAACCATACAAACTCAACTAATGGATGAGCGTATAGAAAGTTTTTTTCCGCAGTCTTTACACAAACATGCTTACAATATGTAACTACTCCGAGAAGGGATTTTACAGTCATTACAACATGTAAAAAAAAATAATAATAAAATTAAAATAAAAATTAATACAAATAAAAAAAAAACAAATGTTATGAGGAGGACAGTGCAGAGAGAATCATAGCAGCGTCGAGTTGGTTTTGTGACCTGAAAATAAAATATTCAATATATTAGTACATGAAAACATCTTTACTAGACGTCTCGATTCATTATTTATTATTGCATTTATATATATATTTTTTCTACATGTTTTCTTTCTTATTTGTAGAATACACCAAGTGTTCAGTTTATTGGTGAACGTTCAAAAGGGGATTATTTTTGAACTTGAATGTCTCTGTTTGTTTTTATGCTCGCTTCAACTACCTTAATAATTAGCCTGTACTGACATGGTTTACAAGCCTCATGAAAAGTCGTTTTCGTCAAAAAAATCCAGTTTAAACAGAGTAACTTCTGCCAATTCTAATAAGTGTTCTCAGCAGCTCTGGTATACAATTATGTGGTCATAATGACAGACATAAAATTAAATATAATTGTGAAGCGCTCATGATTCATAGGCCTATTAAGAGCAATGATGGTTTGCTGTAAAAAAAGGAACCACAGAACAAACACAATTAAAATAACTGAAAATACAGCATTTTTTTTTTTGTGCATTAAACTCCCTTATAGGTATATAAGCAATATCCCTAAAACATATCGATTTTTCTTACCTTCTTTGAACTGGTTGAAAAGCTGTGTTAAGAATTTTTTTTTCTACCTCCAGCGAGCTTGACCGGTCTGCAGGAGATGAAAAGAAATACAAATGTAACAATTGCAACAAGGCATCATTTTACTGAAGGGAAAAAAAAGCTGTGTTGGAAACTTTTTAACCACTGAAAAGTTATGGACTGATTTCAGCCATCCTAGGTCACGGTTTACTTTTGAGGGTTGTCAACCGACAAAGAGCATTGCGGGCTATTAAAACCATGGAAGATATCTGTCTTTAATTATGAGACAAATGAGCAAACATTATCTGAGGTAGAGAAGAGCCTTTACTGGTATTTAATACTATTATCTTCAAGATCCATAAAATAAGAAAAGTTCCCGACCCTTTATTTAACTGATTGACTCGAATAATACTAATACTCTATATACAAACAACCAATTATTTAAGGAAAATATAGTTACTGCAACATTTATATATATATGTATATATATATATATATATATATATATGTGGGTGTGTGTATATATATATATATATATATATATATATATATGTGTGTATATATTTTTTTTCTGATATCATTTATATATTGCACACACACACATATACATATATATACATATATATAGATAGATATAGATATGTGTATGTGTATATCTATCTATCTACCACATATCTTATCTATTCCTATATGTTGCATATATTAATTATATATGTGTGTCTGTGTATATATATATATATATATATATATATATATATATATATATATCCCATATATCGTATATTATATATATATTACATGTATATATTAAATATATATAGTATAGTGTATTACACACTTGTGTGTGTGTGTGTGTGTGCGTGAATATATATATATATATATAGTATAGTATATAGAGTTTACATATCTATCACACAACTATATGATGATTTTATATATACATATATATATATCATTATTTTATGATTATTACCATATATATATATATAGATCACTTTATGTATATAGCACTGGGTATAATTAATGACCACACTCCTCAATTTTGCACTTAATATAATTGATGCTTACACTCCCTAAATAAATGAGTGATGATAAGAGAAGCATATGAATGTAAAATACACAAACAATAGGCATATGCATGTATTTACATCTAGGAATCGACGCCTAGGCGTAAGCTTCCCTCTATACTTTTGCATTTGCAGCTAGCAAAGCAGTGGAAATCTTTGGAGTGCTGTGCAGATCTAATCCCTCAGTGATACTCTGCTGTTGATTAGGATACAATGCACTCTAATCTGTGTTCCCTTCCAATCCCCAGCCAGGATGAGCTAGGAAAGACCTGTTTTTCTTAATTCCCTGGAAGCTGGCTGGGTGTTGGAAGTGGAAGCAGGGTAGGGTGGACATAGGTGCCCTCCTAAATGAAAGGTAAAATCACCTGTTACTGGGTCTCTGCTGTGGGCATGTTCTCCATGCGTGTTGAAGGTGGTATTGCCTGCCGTGTGGGTGACCCCCAGTCCTTGCAGAAAGTGAGCAGAGTTCAGTAAAGAGAATTGCTGGGCAGAAAATGTCCTCCCTGTCCAGCTCTGGAACCTGCTTCCTGGACAGGTGATGAGTCTGGGTTGTGCCAACACATTCTGACTGTTTGCAGGAGCACTGCTACCCTGGGGTGATTTGCGAGGGTTATCCGGAGCAGTGGCTGTTTCTGCCAGGGACCAAATTTTGGGCTTTTGGGCAGCTGGAAGGTTATTTTCCTGGGAAGGGTTAGGGGAAATGCTGTCCAATTTAAGCTGCTCGCACTGGGGCTGATGAGGTTTGGCATCGTCAGATAGTTCACACTTGTCCTGAACCCTACTGTCCCCAACCACGGACTTGAGGAACCTTTCCTCGGACACATTCAAGTCCTCAAAGCCATCTGAGCCCTCAGAGTCACTCCTAACGTCTGTTTTAGAGTCAGAGTGGATGTCTGTGTCCTGGTCATCCAAGTCTTCTTTACTTTCCACATCCTCAGTGTCGATATTTTCCAAATCGATCTCTTCTTCATCCTCACGCTTATCCTCTTCATGATCACTTCCATAGGAGTTGCCCTCCTCGTCTGTCCTGCTCCTGGGGGCCCAGGTCATTTTATTCTCCTTTTTAAGCCTCCTCCTGGCATTGGCAAACCAGGTGGACACTTGGGTGAGTGTCATCTTGGTGATGATGGCCAACATAATCTTTTCTCCCTTGGTGGGATAGGGGTTCTTCCTATGTTCATTTAGCCAGGCCTTTAGAGTACTGGTGCTCTCTCTTGTGGCATTTTTGGGCCTTGAAGGGTCTCCAAACTGGTATTGGCCATATGTGTAAAAAGCCGGGTGATGGTGGGAGAAAGCTGAATGTTGTACCCCTGGACTGTCCTTCATCTCATATTGGGATCCCTGGATTAAAAGAAAGCCAATTTAATACATTCACACGATGAAATAGCCTTATACAATGTAATAAACAAGAATCAGGTTATGGATCATGGGATTAGCCTGGTATTATTGTAATTATTGCTACTATTATTATTAATATGATCCCTACTGTTATTATTATTATTATCAGCATCAATCCCACCATCCTAATAAGGATCCTCACACTTCCATTCACCTTCTTGCCAGAAATAGAGGAAATAAGTGAGATTCCATAAGTTAGGCTTTTGTTTTCTTCCCCCCACTTTTGATACCTTCATCTGTTTCCTTTCACACGTTTGCTATCTGATCTGTCAGCTCATTTTACCATGAAAACAAACTTTTTGCTTAACCCCTGCGATCAGAACAAACAATCCTTAAATGTCCACTTCCCAGGGAATAAATCTACTTATCCTATATTATTGTTTCAATAAAAAGTGCTGTGCTCTTTGTTTTCTGTCATTTTCTGTTAATGCAAATAATATTATTTTTTTTTTTTTACATGAATTAAGAAATAAAATCAATCGCTGATTGTAAGCAATGCTTGAATCCCCCAGACACCTCTAAGAGGGGCGAGCAAGGGATTTGGCAGCTCCTGGAGTAGTCGGAGGCTGCAGGGAGTGGAGAAAACAAACTACTGCTAGGTGGAGGGAAGTTCACTGGAAAACTCGCAAGTTTTGGAAATGAAGAAGAAAGAATGAGGAGGAGAGGAGGATCGGGCATGAGGAGGAGAGGAGGATCGGGCATGCAGAGGAGATCGGAGGAGTCCTTACCAGCTGTGGGAAGATTGGAAGCTCCGTGGTGTAGGGCAGGAAGGCTCCATAAGCCTGAGCCGCCGCCGCCGCAGCATAGGGAGCGCCATACATAGAAGACAGCACATTAGATAGAGTCCCAGCCGGAGAAAGTTCCCTGTTGCCCCCCACACCTTGCCGGTCAGAGGGGTACAGAGGTCTGATGTACTGGTAGCCCAGCTGGGGGAAGGACATGGTGCAGCAGCAGGGCACAAGCACAGGGGGGCTTTACTAGACAACGTGGAGCCCTTCTAGGACTTGGCTCTTTTCCTCAACCCTCCTATACATCAAGCAAAAGGGACCCGGAGTCCAAGGCTTGGATTGGACTTGAAAGGGCTCCTGGTGGCAGTGTCCTCTCCCTCTGGTGCTATTGATCTGAGTGGACCCAGGTCAGCTTCTAAACAGATTGCTTCAGATCATTGGCACTCACCCTCTGATTGACATTTCAAGCCCAGCACTGGCCCCGCCCACATCTTCCAGGCTCTTTGCTGCGCTTTCTCTTTCATCCGCCAGCCCTTCCTATCTCAGCGCTGATCTCTGCTTAACCCGTTCCGTGCTGGGCTAGGGTTAAACGTCACTGGGGGACACGGTGTCTTTGGCGATATGTGAACCGATGGACTGACAAAAAAATATATATATCTATATATAATAATAGTAGTAATCATAATAATAACAGCAACAACGTGTTTACTTTCTTGGAAAAAAATAAAAGATCTGCCAGCTACCTAATACCATATTAAAATGACCAAGAATCCCAAGCATATGATCTAAATAATAATAATATAAAAAAATAATAAGTATATACTTTCTTGGAAAAATAAAGGAATTCATAGGCTGTCTAATACCATAGTAAAATCACCAAGCAATCCCAAGGATATGATCTAAATAAAAATAATAAGTATATACTGTCTTGGAAAAATAAAGGAATTCATAGGCTGCCTAATACCATATTAAAATGACCAAGGGATCCCAAGGATATGATCTAAATAATAATAATAAGTATATACCGTCTTGGAAAAATAAAGGAATTCATAGGCTGCCTAATACCATGGTGATTTAAAGAGAGGGAAATAAATAATTTCATAATTCTGCAAAGATGATCCTCAGCTCTGAGTCCTTCTGTGATCTCCCCAAAGATCTGTATCGCCACCCCCACATCTGAAACACCCTGGATAATCAAGAAGCATATGATGTAAATAATCATGATAATAGGTTTACACCTCATTGTAAAAAAAAGTTACTAACAAGTAAGCATACCTGCAAATGAATGAGTTGTAATGAGCACATTGAAGTATATTGAATGGTCATTAGGCAGATAAGCCTTCCAGGATCCTAGATTGAAGTTGACTATCAGGGTGCATGCAAATGACATGGATGGCTGTATGCAAATACAGATTAGTGCCAGCAAAGGGAAGAGAATTGGGATTGTGTGGGATTTTCTCTGCACCACGTCTCACACCTTAAAATCTCTTAAAAAAAGGAATCTCGAATTAGTGTAAGCTATCAGTAGGCAAAATAGGGGGTTCATTTTCTCCTAATGCAGCACTTCAAAGGCTCGGAGGTCACCATTTTTTACATCAAAGAGGGGAAAAAGCAAGGCAAATTGAAATCTTAACAAAGGGAAGACAGGGCAGCCCTCTGGGCGGTGTGTACATTTGTAGTGCGAGGAGGGAGAAATCCGGGAGGCACTGGGATTAAACCCATTAACACCTTTTTGTCTCAGTGTTAAACTGTAATTAGAAAATTTATGATCACTTTTCTTCTTCTCAATGAGCCTGATGAAGAATACCTGCTCCTAGAAGGGGGACCTGTGCAATCAGCCCCATCAGCCAGGAAAATCTGCACTAATTACCCCATGACTTCACTTTGCAGCAAGGCACTCTTTTTTACTTCCAAATTGGGATCTTGTATTGAATTGCGAGAGCTCAGGTTATTCTCCTTTTTTTCCTACAGATCTCTCAACGAAATCAGACTGCAGGCTCTGGAGATAATTCTCGACCTTCACTGCAGCTTAGTTTTAAGATAATGTTTCATCTTGTAAAAGATACAGATTATTATATAACAAGTTTCAGAATTAAAATTCCCTGAATCAATATGTGGAAATCTGAAAGAGACATCTCTAATCGTATTAAGGCTATCCTACTATTAAACCCTATATACTAATCTATCTCATAATAACGGTGGCTGTGCCAGGGATTTATAGGCTGCCTAATACAATATTCCAGCGCAGGGTGATATATGGGGAGGGAGATGAATTGCACAAAATTAATTGCATAATGTAATCAGTCTGCAAAGAAGATCCTCGGCTCTGGGTACTTCTGTGATCTCTCCAAATATCTATATTGTCATCCCAACATCTGGAACATCCTGGATAATCAAGGTCTTATATGAATCCCATGCATATGATCTATTTCTTCTCATTTACCGCACACTCCTCCCTATTTACTTCCAGTAGTCCAAATGACACATATATGGGGCTGATTTACTAAGGCTTTGCTAGCCCAGTGAACCTGATTGACTGTTTCTCCGAATGGTGACTTTAGGAAAATAGTACGGGGTACATTCTAAGCATTTCACTTGTCAAGTCGATTTAAACCAGTGCACAAGATCTAAGAGGAAAAAAGAGCCACTGCTATGGAAATTCATCTCATCTTCTTACATGTCTACAAATAAAGACTACACAACTCTCAGGAATCATTCACAGTCAGGATGACAACAATAATTATTTGTTGTCCTAATTATATAGAGTCACTTTGGGAGAAGCAGTTTAAAAACACTTTTTATTTTTTTGCAGTTGAAACACAACAGGCAAAAACTACACTAATATATACAAATATTATATTTATTGTATATGTATATGTATATATCATCATGCATATGTCTATAGCGAATACTCTCTCTCTGTATATCCATATTGCATATGTCTATAGGTAATACTCTCTCACTCTTCTCTCTTTCTGCATATTTATACCTATATAGATTATAGATATGTCTATAGGTAATATTCATTTTCTCTCTTTTTCTATATATATGTGTGTGTGTGTGTGTGTATGTATATATATGTATATCATGCATATGTCTATAGCGAATACTCTCTCTCTGTATATATATATTCCATATGTCTATAGGTAATACTCTCTCACTCTTCTCTCTTTCTGCATATTTATAACTATATATAGATTATAGATATGTCTAGGTAATATTCATTTTCTCTCTCTTTATATATATATATATATATCTCATGCATATGTCTATAGCGAATACTCTCTCTCTGTATATCTATAGATATATTCCATATGTCTATAGGTAATACTCTCTCACTCTTCTCTCTTTCTGCATATTTATAACTATATAGATTATAGATATGTCTATAGGTAATATTCATTTTCTCTCTCTTACTATATATATGTGTGTGTGTGTATATATATATATATATATATATATATATATATATATATATATATATATATATATCATGCATAGGTCTAGAGCTAACCAGCTTGCAAAGCAGAGAAGTCTTACCCGACCACTGTTTAAAATGAGCTTTCTTTATCCCGTATAAATCTGGATGCGAGTAAAAAGCCCAGCTAAGTTCATAAAGCCAGGGTGATGAGTTTATTATCTAGGCTTGTTGTCTGGTGTCATGAAGATAGATCTTAATGAACAAACAGAATCAATAGAGATCACCCTGCAGTGAGTGCAATACATGTGTTTACATGGGCTAGGGCAGAGGATGCTGGCTACAATGGGAAGGTGGAGGGGGCTATGTATGCAGAAGAGCTCAACTTTATTTCAGAAGAAAGAGCTCAAATATTGGGAAGACAGGACAAGATGGATTGTACAGGTGAGATGCCATCAGCAGACGACAGACTGAGTGGAAATAAACAAGCCAGAGGCTATAGGGTGTATAATAGTTAAAGGGAAGTAGTAGGGGCTATTGGCCAAAGTTTTTTTTTTTTAATGGGGGGGGGGGGGGGGATTTATGAGCAAAACCGAGTTCAGGTCACTATGAGAGTGAGTAATGGCTTATTAATGGGAAAGAAATGGTCAGGAAATGCAGAAGGATCTAGAGAAGCAGGGGAGAGAGCAGAAAATAGATGTCTCTAGCACAAGAGCAAAAAAGAAACATGCAGGGAGTATGTCTAAAATATTTTCAAAGAGACCTATAATTAGAGAAACGTGTGCTGCTGTGTGCAGTGCAAAAATGAAACAGAAGACAAAAGTCAGAGAAAAAAATAGGGACAAAGTATCAGTACAGAATGTTGGGCTAGTAACTGCAGGGCTGGACTAAGTACAAGATCAGCACACTGAGGCTCTTAGATAGGTCTGATCAGGACCACACTGAATATTATTGACATGAGGTCACTAATAAAAGAACTCTTCTTGTAGATCAGCAAACTAATTCTGGACTCATTCTAATTGTTTTATACATGCACTATGCAGCAAGAGAGTGTGTGAGATTTAATACACACAACACCCCCCACCCATACTTACTACATTGCTCTGTGCATTGCCAAGTGGGTGCAGCCATTACTTTCTATAAATCATTAGACAGGATTGATTTTGCTACCTTTTATGTAGTGAGTGAGTATTCAGCAATCTCCCCATTCAGTGTAATAGTTTTACTAAAGAGATACAATGGAACAATCATCTTATGGTAAGAGTAGCAACCTGTAGGTTTACCCCAGCATGGCTTTGTCCTATAGCACAATGCACATGGAGTATCCAGGACACAAAAACACAGTTTTCTAACATGCTTATTAAAAAAGAAAACAATTCAGGGTTCCTTCAAAACAATCCATGCTCTTCTCTGTATTCTAATTAAACTAATTAACAATTAAACTGATTCTGTCACCAAGTATGGTGCTTTTGGACATGCAGCATTTCATCAATTAGAAAAAGTAACAGGTTTTCATTATAACTGCCAATGTTACTAATGTAATAAAAGCTGTGTTATTGGTAAAAGCCATGTTTTATAATTCCCTGCAACATCCAGGCAAAAAGGAGTTTGGATCATTCTGATTCTGGCAGCTTCAATGAGGTTTTCAGCAACTTTTAAATAAAAGGTAAACCAAACCATATCATTTGCCACTGCTGATTACTTGGCAAAGGTTGTTAACTTAAAAAATTTAAAGTCATTATTGCTCTTAGACATATTTATCAGTAGGTGAAATAGAAATAATAATGCAAGTTTGGAGAGCTTTCATGGTACTATTCATTTATTAGGTTTATATAGTGCTAACTTATCATCAGTGCTCCTCCTAGGAAAGAGCCACATTCAAACTCCTCAAGGCCATTGTGGGTGAAATCATGTTTTGTGCTCCTAAACTATTTGCTATCATGCAGGGGCTTTAAATGTTGTGGGTAATATGCTAGCATTTTTTTATATAGTGGAGTCCATCTTCTACTAAGAGAATTTTCTGTTATTTTATGAACTCTCCTCATTTTCTTTGCTGGTAACTGATGAACAGTGCAATGAATGTGCAGATACCACTGGAAGGGCAAGCTGCTTTCCTCTTGCCTTCAACCATCTTTCTCAGCCTTGCATTTTAGTATTATTATTATTTCAGGTACTTATATAGCGCTGTAAATTTACGCAGCGCTTTACATATATGTTATACATTCACATCAGTCCCTACCCTCAAGGAGCTTACAATCTAAGGTCCCTAACTCACATTCATATATACACATATTAGGGCCAATTTAGACAGGATCTAATTAACCTACCAGCATTTAGTAATGAATAAAAAAAATTCAGAGAGTTTTGCTTGTAAATTTAAAAAACTTAGACCATTTCCATTAGTCTACAACACATTGACCTTGTTTTATATACTGGATTTTAAGGGGATGATTTACTGAAGGAGAATTTTATATGGAGGCCCAGTAACTTCACACTCACTTCAAACATCCAATCAGGTTAATGAAAAATGTATTTTTGTTGTTTTCTTTAACCTAATTGGCTGCTTGAAATAAACACATGTATACTGGAGCAGTGTCTAAATGTTTCTAAACTTTAAGTAAAGCAGCCCTCAGTTACTGCTTACCACTGCCAATTAATATTGTTATTTTATTATTATTATTCTCATGCACATGACAGCTGTGTTGCTTTGACACTCATCTAGCTTTGACCTCCATAAGCAATATTTTGTATAGGGGGTTCCGCCATACAGTCTAAGCAGGTACAATAACACAGAATCTGTGCAATATGCATACTATTGTATAACAATTCATATTATTTAGGACACATAACATTGCCAATAAAGCAGTAAAGCCCTAACAATGTCCCCAAACCGCTAATTCAATGTAATCCACACACAATTATGTGTTCTAGAATAATGAGTGCCCCTAAGTTAGAGCAAGCTATTTTCTCCATTATTATCAGATTGTGTTTGTTTTGCAAAGCGCTGCGCAAACTGTTGGCGCTATATAAATCCTGTATAATATTATTATTATTATTAATAATGCTATGTTACATTATCAGTTTAATGTTTAGGGACCGTTTACACAGTTGCCTATGCAATAATATGAGACATATTTCATTTTACATTTTATATGTGCATTATATTGTGCTCAATTTTCTGTTTTATATATACATCTTTTGGTCATTCATTATGCAAAGTGAAGAAAAAATATATAATACATGGAGATTTCATGATATTGATGTGTTAAAATGCACAAAACTGCACAATATTTGCAATTTTCTTATTTTACATCTATTAAAATGGGTCTGTTTGACATAACTTATTGCACAAAAATGCAGCATGTCCTATATATTACAAAGGCACAAAGCTGAAGCACAGGGATGTGAACTAATCACAAAGGGATTTCTGCTAGAAATGCATTTTCATGCAGTAAGATGCATGCATTTTACTGCAAGAACACAGACAAGTGTAAAAAGGGCCCTTTAAAGATGGTTCTTTGCTTAATCTGCTATTGCACCATGATGTTTATTGTTAGCGTTACTTTGCTCTATATTGCAAATGTATTAAAACATTTCCCAATAGCATCTATATTTACAACACCACATGCAGTACACATTTTTCTCAATGTAAACTACACATTAAGTTATACCAGTGGAGGCTCCTTTGATAGATAGGAAATTAGGACATGTTTCTTTTAAATAGGCCCATACATGACTTAAGCAATATTAATGATAATCACAATAATAAATGATGATACATGCATAGTATAAAGCAATAGGATCAGGAAGACATGTATCATTGCCAAATTAAATTGTATTTATTTCTTTAATATAGTGAAGCATAACAAGTCGTTGGTACACTAGAAATATAAATACATAACCATATCCAATTTATTCTTGTGTATACATGAAACTTTTAGGCTATCAGGAAGTTTACACCACGGTTAGTTATTTGTTAATGTGTACCCTTATTGTTCATAATAGAGAAACCAGGCTCACAACAGTCACTTTGTTGCAGGCCTTGTCACATATGAGGCAAGATCACAGTGTTGAATGGCAGGCTAAGACATTGCAGAAATCACTTTTGTTGTTTAAATTTATGCTACCATTGTCAATCAGCAATGGAATATCAGCAGCTTTCGCACCCTTAAATCTCCAACACTTTTGCAGAGAATACCTATCAGCTACATAGATGATGTTCTCTGCCTAGATCTTACAGAGAATTATTCAACATGGCTATGTCCTGAGTGAATATATTCTTGCATAGTTATATTAATCCAGACACTGACTGACTGACTTGTAAAAAATATATGTCACCCTGTCTAATTAGTGATATTTTCCATGGTCAAGCTTTCTTTTCTGGTGACAAGCTATTACTATCTTACATCATAGGACAACAGATATATGATCAGTAATATGTATTTGATGACTTGAAACATTTTTTTTCCTGAAGTAAGCTAAATATATATGTTTAAAGCTTTTCATGCAGTACTCTGTGATTCCAATACATCCTGCCCTGACTGCAGGACAGGGCTTGTCTATTCTTCTATAAAAAGCTCACACAGATGCATAGCCATTGAAGAAATTTGGAAATAAAATAAGAAATAAATATTGATACGTCTACATGGATTAAATTCAAGATTCTACCTGATACATTATTTAAGGCGTGTGTTCACATTCGATCAGTATTTATATAAAGTGTGCAAACACATGCTTTCATGTAACATTATGATCCTTTCTTAGCTGAGTTAGGATTAGTCAACATCATTGTATTAACATGCAAGTTAAAGAGTAATCACCCATTAAATCACCCACTGGCTACTTATATCTCTTGGGAACTCAGGCAGTGAGATTTCTGCATCTGAATTCCCAGCTCCCCCACCTCATTATTAGGTAATCTCACACTCACTACTTGATTCTTCATTTATTCATTTGTTTTACATTATAGAGAATACGGCAGTTAGAGTGAGATGCCTCATTTGGCTTTGTAATGGCTGCAGTTGGGGCCTTCGTCCATAACTCTGGCAGAGAAATTTCACTGTAAGTAAACGAAGGGGGGGGATTCAGTTTGCTGGCTTGTATCCAATATTCAGGTGTGGTGAACTTACCACTTGGTAGATATACTATGTTTACTTGGGCATGTTGATATTTAAAATATACCAATAAGTATGAGATTTGCATGGGAGCAGAGGAAAACATTCTGCAGATTCTTCTGGCTGAATAGAACCATCTCAAATTGATTTTAGTTTCCATCTGCTTATAGTGCAATGTATTTTAAAATTATGTAAAATGTCACCTTTAAACCATACCAAAGCATTATACTTCTAGTTTTAAATGATTAACATCACTTGGTTGCGTGTTTTGACCTGGGCGGCTTACAGTGGCCTATAGCTATACTTTTACATAAAAAATGAGAAGGCTGGACAGCCGCACTCCAATGCAACACCTTTATTAAAGTCAAATAAAATCCATATAGTCACAGAGGTACAGGATATGAATAGCTGACGCATTTCACACCACCGTTGGTGGTGATTAATCACTTCAATACTATGCACTTAGAACACTTTCCTACCAGACCAATTTTCAGCTTTCAGTGCTGTTGCGCTTTGAATGACAATTGCGCGGTCGCGCAACGCTGTACCAAAACACATTTTTTATAATTTTGTTCCCACAAATTGAGCTTTCTTTTGGTGGTATTTGATCACCCCTGCGGTTTTATTTTTTGTGCTATAAACAAAAAGACCGAACATTTTGAAAAAAAAAAGTAATTCTCTATTTCTGTCAAAAAACTTTGTAAATAAGTACATTTTCTCCATCACTTATAGGCACTGATGAAGCTACACTGACGGGCACTGATGTGGCAGTACTGATTGGCACTGATGAGGTGGCACTGATGATGAGACACTTATATGCAGCAATGATGAGCACTGTTAGGCGGCACTGATAAGCAGCACTGACGGGCACTGATAGGTGGCACTGATATGCAACACTGATGGGCACTGATATGCAGCACTGTGGACACTGATAAGCGCCACTGATGGGCACTCATAGGTGGCACTGAAGGGCACAGATAGGTGGGCACTATTAGGTGGAACTGGTGGGCACTGATATGTGGCACTGGTATGCACTGATAGGGGCACGGGTACACACTGATAGGGGCACTGGTGGGCATATGTACTGAAAGGGGCCCTTACCTGGTGGTCTAGGGTGGTCTCCCTGGTGGTCCAGATCGGCTCCCTGGTGGTCCCTGGTCGGCTCCCTGGTGGTCCTGGGTGGGCACATCCCAGGTGGTCCCCTGGGCAGGCTCCCTGGTGGTCTAATGTGGCGATCTTAGGGGGGCTGTGCTGATAAATCATCAGCACAAACCCCCCCTGTCAGGAGAGCAGCCAATCGGCTCTCCACTACTCAGGTCTACAGACCCAAGTACAGGAAAAGCTAATAAACGGCTTTCCTGAGTTACACTGTGACCAGCCGTGATTGGTCACGGCTGATCACATGGTAAAGTATTTCGGATGGAAGCACTTTACCGAGATCGGTAATGCGGGGGGGGGGTCAGACTGACCCCCCACCACCAATCGCCGTGATGCGCATCCCCCCGGGTGCACGGTGGCATGTTATCCTGAGGACGTCATATGATGCCCAGTCAGGATAACTGAACCCCTTCCCGGCTGTCATTCTGCATACGGTGGTCAGGAAGTAGTTAAGCACCCACTGGTGGTGTGAAATGCGTCAGTTCTGTTCCTATACCTCTGTGACTATATGGATTTTATTTGACTTTAATAAAGGTGTTGCATCGGAGTGCGGCCGCCCAGCCTTCTCTTGTTTTTTGACGTTACTCGCAGAGCCAGCACCTGTGCTTCCATCAGCAGGGGGAGGTGTAATTATGGGATAACTGCCTGGATCGGTGTATACTCACCTATAATTTTACATATATTTTAGCATCAAATTATATGCCGACTAAGACACATCAATTTGGAAACAAATTATATGCTGACTATGGTACATCAATTCAGATGTCATCATTCAGACATCTTTCATAATACAGAGGATACAATGGGATCCTTACTTGCGTATTGTAAGTAAAGCAATATTGCTGCAAAACATCTTGATGACTGCATTGATGGGAATAACTTGGATTAACCTTCTATTTTTTGTTCTATTTAAATTTACAGCTACCACTCATTGTAAGTAAAACATTGACAAACAGAAACAGTGCTGACAGAGTTGAAAGTAGCTGCTACTTGGCCACCAAGAATCCAGATCATTGAGAAATATTTTTGCACTAATTAAATAGGCCAAGGCAGTTGTCTCTACCGAGTCGATGATTTAAGAGTCTAGATACCAGAGATACTAGATGTCATATTTAGTGTGAGTCAAAGTGGAAGCAAGCACATTGATATGGATGTCACAGAAAATGTCACGGTCAAGTGGCCAGTACAACTTTTAAGCATGGAATAGTACATGTAACAGGATACAGAGTCTCAAGCAATACAGGCTAATGTAAGAATGCAATATCTTAAATAGCAAAACAGCTATTTCTGGGTCTGAATCCTCTTAGTGTAATGGGAATGTTCACAAAGCTTCCTGATGTTATCACGACTGTGTAGGGTGGTGATAAAATACCTTGTTGCACCTGGCAGGATAATTATATCTAAACAAATCCTTGTATAGAAAATCCCTGGAGCCTAAGAAATCTGCCTGAACATTAATTTGGTCAATGAGGATATACTGTATACATGCATGAAAATGGGTTGGCCTTATGGCTGTAATAGAACATACTTAGGGGAGTAAAACCAGAGACAGTAGGTGGCAATCGGTAAATGCTTTCAGCTTTAGAAAGAATGCTTTTTATTTTTTCACTCCTGAATGATGTATAACTTTGATGTGTCAGCTTTCAGTCAAATTAAGAGTGTATCATAAGTCTTCCCAATTACTCTAGAACTGACATCCACACAGATTCTGTTGTCCCGGCCTGCCATCCCACTAACAGGCTCTACTGTCTACTTTACCACTCTTTCACTCTACAACAAGCCTTTCTGTCTTTTCTTTTACAACCCACTCCACTGCAGACCCAGTTATCATCTCTCTTACTACCCCGTTCCACAACAGGTCCCACTGTTTTCTCTCTTATCCTCTCACCATCACATAAAAGGCTTGACTGTCTTCTGCCTATAATGCACTCAATATTCCCCTACCAACCTCATTCCTAGAATTTAATGCGGCCTCCTCGATTTCCCACCTCATTCAAAAAACCGGGCATTTAGCCTCATTTACATCCTCTGCACATTCACCACTGGTCCCTCATCTCCATGATCAGGTTCAGTACTCTTGTTAATCAGGTCTTGAGACTTTCTTTCATTCCCACCATATTTGCCTCTTGTTCAGAAATCTCCACAATTAGCAAGAGAACGCTAATCTAAGAATGTCCACAATTTTTTTCTTTAAAAATAGAACACTTTTATACATGCTGAAGTGTATAATGAGCTACAGGAGTAATACGAAGTATACCAATTCTCTGACACATTTAATGCCAAATGTTTCTGTAAATTCCTCTGTGAATGAAACACAGCTATTTTATTAACACCATAGATGCTTCACCCGAAATACCTAATTTGGGGACTCCTTTTTTTATTTTTAATAAACATAACAAGTGTCTCTATTAAACCTTACCAACTAGGTAAATGTTCAATACTAAGAGACCCATAGGTAGGTATCCATTATATGAATAGTCCATGATTTCCCAGTTTAAATATAGCTGTGTATCCTTTACAAATCGCTTGAAAATTATATAAAAATGTAATTCCATGTTACATTTCTAAGATATTGTGTTACTCCCCCAATCTCTCCTTTGCCCAAATGACCACCCATTTCTAGTACAATTTATTTAAGTCATATCTGTGTCCGGGTTTCTGCATTGATTCTCAACTCTTAAGGATGGGTACACAAGGGCCAAATACTGTTGAACCAGCTGACGCTTGGTCAGTGTGTACAGCTGTCTTTCCAACAGAAGCCGGTCTAATGAGTGGCTTCTGTCGAAGGGACATGCTGGAAAACCAGCCTCTGATCAGCACTTGCAGCCAATGTCTGAAAATGCTGATCAGTGTGTTCTGGCAGGGGGGCAGTCCCCCTGTCAGAACACAGGGGTACAGCGGGATAGATTGCTGCACCAACATCGCTTGTGTTGGTACGGCAATCTGTCAAATTGAATTTCAATCCATGTATGGCTGAATATAGTGCCAGGAGCTGGCTAAATACAATGGTCAAACCATGCAACCTATTGTGTTTAGGGATTTGATGGCAGGTTCAGATTCCTGTGGATATTCTGATTGTGCCTGCATTTTTGACTGTCCTTGAATATCAATGGCCTCTTTTAGGCTGGCCATAAACAGGTCAATAAAATCAAGCAATACTCCCCATTTAAGAAAACTCCATTCGGTCATTTGCAATGTTCTAGAGGGTCATAATGAGTTCTTCATGTGGTTGGAATAACTAATTTTTGCACTAGGAGATTTTAAACTTATGGAAATTTCCTCTGCAATTGAACCAAATCCTTTCCTCCAATATGCAGCCTATTATTGGTAAACCAGTCTTGGAACAATTCATTTGAACATGTTGCTCCCTGTCTGCGTAGGTACATTTTTAAGTGCAATAACAAATTTGCCATCTTTTATGTATCCATGGAAATAAATATGTTATATTTAGCGCACCATAAATGTGTTAGCACTGCAAAATGTATTATAAATATAGTGATTATTTTTGTAAGTAAGTTGATACCATGGGTTTACAAGCATTAATCATAAGATGGCAATGTTTATTTTTGTAATTACTGTAATGACACATTTATTAGACTAAACAATTACTTCAAGCTAGACTGTAGGCAAATTTAAAAAGAACACAATTTAATCCAGTTATGTAAAAGAAATATTTACAACTTACATAAGGGATTGACACTGTCTTGATATCAGCCCCCTGGAATCCTATGCGAGCAGGACTCCAACTGTGAGAGGGAGGGTCAGCACCCTGAGCCAGTCATAGTCTATTGCTTTGTAAATGCTCATAGAAAGAGTGAGTACAGAAATGACCTAAACAGTTTGTTGCTGCTCTTTCATTGTCCCTTTGCATACTGTTGTTGTAAGCTAACGAATACTAACTGTTTTTTTTTATCCAGAGCTCTAACACAAAAGAGAGCATTCTATTTCACATTATGAAATGCCCCTGTCACTAATTTGGCATCACCATTGGTGCAAACATTCCCAAGAACTATACAAAGAAACATTAAAATTATATTACTACATATTTTAGTATAGTGTGATCTTAGCTGGTTCACAAGTAATAGTACCACAGACATTGATCCTAATTAATTACCAAAATAAATAAAAAAACCCAAGACAAAGAATCAGGGTATGTATATCTAATGGGTTTGCATTCGCATAGCAAGCTCAGTCACTGAATGTACAGTTGTGCTCATGAGTTTACATACCCTGGCAGAATTTATGATTTCTTGGCCATTTTTCAGAGAATATGAATGATAACACAAAAACATTTCTTTTGCTCATGGTTAGTGTTTGGCTGGATCCATTTATTACCAATAAACTGTGTTTACTCTTTTTAAACCATAATGACACCAGAAACAACCCAAATGACACTGATCAAAAGTTTACATACCCTGGTGATTTTGGCCTGATAACATGCACACAAGAGGGGTTTGAATGGCTATTAAAGATAACCATCCTCCCCTGTGATCTGTTTGCTTGTAATTAGTGTGTGTGTATAAAAGTTCAATGAGTTTCTGGACATCTCACAGACCCTTGCATCCAGTGCTGCACTGACATTTCTGGATTCTGAGTCATGGGAAAAGCAAAAGAATTGTCAAAGGATCTGCAGGAAAAGGTAGTTGAACTGTATAAAACAGGAAAGGGATATAAAAAGATATCCAAGGAATTGAGAATGACAATCAGCAGTGTTCACACTCTAATCAAGAAGTTGAAAATGAGGGGTTCTGTTGAAACCAAACCATGGTCAGGTAGACCAACTAAAATTTCAGCCACAACTGCCATGATGCAAAGAAAAAACCCCAAATAACTTCAGGTGAAATACAAAACTCTTGGAAAACATGTGGTGTGGCTGTTTCATGATGCACAATAAGGAGGCACTTGAAGAAAGATGGACTGCATGGTCGAGTCACCAGAAGAAAGCCATTACTACGCAAATGCTACAAAGTATCTCACTTACAATACGCCAAACAGCACAGAGACAAGCCTCAAACCTTCTGGCACAAAGTCATTTGGAGGGATGAGACCAAAATTGAGCTTTTTGGCCACAACCATAAATGCTACATTTGGAGAGGAGTCAACAAGGCCTATGATGAACGGTATACCATTCCTACTGTGAAACACGGAGGTGGATCGATGATGTTTTGGGGATGTGTGAGCTACAAAGGCACAAGAAATTTGGTCAAAATTGATGGCAAGGTGAATGCAGTATGTTATCAAAAAATACTGGAGGAACATATGCAGGAAGCTGCGCATGGGACATAGTTAGACATTCCAACATGACAATGATCAAAAACACAAGGCCAATTGAGCCTGTCATTGGTTCTGCAGTGGCCATTTCAGTCTCCTGACCTCAATATCATCAAGCCACTCTGGGGAGATCTCAAACGTGCAGTTCATGCAAGAAAGCCCAAAAATTTTCAGGAACTGGAGGCTTTTTGCCAAGAGGAAAGGGCAGCTTTACCATCTGAGTAGATAAAGAGCCTCATCCACAAATACCACAAAAGACTTTAAGCTATCATTGATGTTAAAGGGGGCAATACACAGTATTAAGAACTGGGGTATGTAAACGTTTGATCAAGGTAATTTAGGTAGTTTCTGTTGTCATTATGATTTAAAAAGAGTAAACACAATTGATTGATAATAAATGTCTTCAGCCAAACACTAACCATGAGTGAAAAAAAAGTTTTTGTGTTATCATTCATATTCTCTGAAAAATGGCCAAGAAATCATACATTTTGCCAGGGTATGTAAACTTATGTATCTACCTGATTGTACACTGCTGTTCAGTCATATGGTGTGATCCTAATTTTCATTGTGCAATAAATATCCAAATAATGTTACATTTTGCCCCTTGTTCCCATAAGGTGCACCACAGAATGCGCTGATTTGGGTCTGACTCAGCATGGGTCATGTTGAACCACCATAGGAGACTGCTACTTCTGTGAAGCAGCTAATCTTTTCTAAAGTATGCTGGCTGTAGACAGATTTGTTTACTCTGGCTGCTTTAGCAAGACAGGTAGACAGAAAAGAGCCTATAAGTGTAGTATATAAAAAGATTTATTTTGGTGCACACACGGTTAAAAACACTTACAGAAGGCTGATGGTATAGGTGTATAAAGGACTATGTGGTAGAGTCATATACTTCCATCAATGGGGGGATCAGTCACTTTGGAGAGATAATAAGTGAAAACACAGCCTCTAAGTGCAGCATTAGATGGTAATCAGTGGTGCACTGAGGGTTAAACACTTACAGGATGAATGGTCAGTTTAGGCAGGTAATGTAATCAGATCAGGTCCTGGTGAGTCCTACTGCCCATGGAGAGTGAAGAGAGACGGCTTGCAGCTGTCATCTGCTGTCCAATGGTGTGCTGGTGTCTCAGATAGCAGGGTGGGCTTCCTGGGTTCCTGTTCCCACTGGAACGCACAAGGCCATACGCTTCAGAGATGGGCGGTGGGCAGCGACATGTTTCGGAGCTCCTTCTTCAGACCAATGCCCATTGAGGTGGTGGAGGGGAGGAGTTGCTGTAATGTGATCTGCCTGGGTAGCCTGTGTAGAGGTCAGCTGCTCCGTGATATAGACATGCCGATGTAAATTGGTGGCAGAGTCAGGGGGAAAGCACAATGATGTGCAGATAAGAGCCTTATGGTGTGCAGACGTACAGGGGGCATGTGTGGACGTCGGCAACCCCCTGATGCAGACACACTGAGCAGAGAGGTGGCCAAGTCAGGGGGAGACAGAAATGTTAATTAAAGGAACTGTAATAGATATAAGCTTAATGCAATCTCGGGGGTGTGAGATGTTGGTCTTAAATACTGCTGTGTGTGATCTGGTAAGGTATGATACACTGTACGAGTGTATGCTGCTGCGGAGGAGGGGGGGACTAGTGGCTGGGAATGTACTGGTCAACTGGTGTAATCAATACAATATGGGTGAGCGGCGAGGGAGGGGTGATATATAAGTAAGCAGACATGTATGAGCGGACTGTAGATGTATGGATAAGTAAACGGCTGACTCTAACGTATTTTGGGTGAGAAATGGCAGGGCAGGGAGACAGGTAAATGGGCAAATGGTAAGCTGACAGTAGAGGGAAATGGAATTATTCCCCAGCTGGGGATCAGAGAATGGTGTTGATGTCCAATACTTCATTCATGCCTCCTGGTGACAGAACGTCCAGGGCATATATCCAGTACGTTTCTGTGGCACAAGCGCTGGAATCTTTCTGTGTCGGAGAGGCTGGCAGGGATGGACTCGATGACCCAAACTTTTAGGCCCTTGGTGGATTCCTCATGGTGCTCTTTAAAGTGTCGTGGGACACTGTAGTCGTCTTTCCCGGCTTTGATGGCACGGCGGTGTTCACAGAACCTGTCACGTACCTGGTGATGGAGTCTGGCTTATGCAGGGGGTACCTCTCTTGCGGCCCCGGTTCATGAGTCCCTGGTAGTGCAGACAGGGAACTCAGGAGCACGGGGGGGCACGAGGGCTGGACAGTCACTGATGCAAGGTAGATGTCCGCTGGGGCTCGTGCAGGCAGAAGGGTCGTGAGGCAGTCCGGGTCGGTAACTGGCGGGCGGTGCAGTACAAGGGTTCAGGCAGATGGATGGTTGGGTGCAGGCTGGGTCGGTAACGTTCAGGCAGCAAGGTACAAGGGAGCAGGCAGTAGAGTGGTCGTAGAAGCCGAGGTCGGGGCAGGCAGAGTTCAGAGCAGGGTCAAAGCAGGCCGGGTCACAGGAACAGGTATCAGATAGTCAGGAAGCAAGGAACTCACACTAAACGCTGTAGAACGGACAGCATTTGCTACAGGAAGCAGGAAGTTTAAATAGGGCTGCTGCTGCTTCAAGAATTAGAGGAAACCACAAACAACTGCAATTAACCCTTAGCAAGTCTTTTCCTAACAGAACCATTTGCGTAGAGGGAGTATTGTCCTTCCCACATAATGTAGGCCACAGGGGCAGAAGAGGCAGTACACCACGTATTCTGTGGAGCAGGTGTAAAATTCTTTGATGGCATAAGTTTTTTCTTTTACGGTAAACTCTTTTTGGCCATGGTGAACAAATTTACATGTGAGGCATGGCTTCACACAGCAATGACTGGGGCCATAGGGCCAAGGCCAGGTCATGAGTAGGCCAAATATGTGGCCACCTTGGGCGCTTCAGCGGGGGGGAGGTGGGGGGGATTGAGGGCGGTGGTGTGGAAAAAGAGTTGGACTTGCATTTTTTTTTGCTGAAGTAGTTCATTGCTCATGAGGTGCACTGTTTGACTGTTTGACCCAATGTTTGGGTGTTAAAGGACACTGAGCAGCACCCATGTACAGATCGAAGAGAACGCAGTGAAGAAACCTTCTGAAAAAATGCTATGAGGCTCTGAGCAGGGTGGCAAAGTGAAGCCTATTGTAAGAAGTTTTTGTGATATGATGACATAAAGAGGTTGATTTACTAAAACTGGAGAGAGCAAAAATCTAGTTCAGCTCTGCATAGAAACCTATAAGCTTCCAGTTTTTTTTATCAAAGCTTAATTGAACAAGCTGAAGTTAGAAGCTGATTGATCGGCTACCATGCACAGCTGCACCAGATTTTGCACTCTACAGTTTTAGTAAATCAACCCCAAAATGTGGGCTTTTTGGCTCAGATCAAATATTCTGTTTAAAGTAAGCATAAATTCACAATTCATTCATGGTGGTGGCAACATTATGCTATGGGGATACTTCTTCACAGTAGTGCCTGAAAGGTTTGTGAAGGTAAAGGGTAAAATGAATACAGAAAAATAAGGGAAATCCCAGAGGAAAATATGATGTAGTTTGGAAGAAACTTGACCGAAGGGAGATTTGTCTATCAGCAACACAGTGACCCAAAAAATAAAGCCAAAACTACACAATAATGACTTAAAACAACAGCTTTGATGTGCAAAACAAAGTTCACATATCAATCCATTAACCACTTCAGCCCTGGAAGGATTTCCCACTGTAGGACCAGAGCACTTTTTGCGATTTGGCACTGCGTCGCTTTAACTGACAATTGCACGGTTGTGTGACGTTGTACCCTTCATTCCCACAAATAGAGCTTTCGTTTGGTGGTATTTGATCACCTCTCCGTCACTGCTATAAACAAAAAAAAAAAGAGTGACAATTTTGAAAAAAAAAAAACAATATTTTTCTACTTTTTGCTAAAATACATATCCAAAAAAAAAAAAAATAATAAAAGAACTAATTTATTCATCAGTTTTGGCCAATATATATTCTTCCTCATATTTGTGGTAAAAAAAAATTGCGATCAGTGTTTATTGATTGGTTTGCGCAAAAGTTGCGTTTACAAACCATGAGAATTCCTTTATGGCATTTTTACTATGCATATATATTTTTTTACTAGTAATGGCAGTGATCTGTGATTTTTATCGGGACTGTGATATTGCAGCGGACATGTCGGACATTTTTGACAGTTTTTTGGGACCATTGACATTTATACAGCGATCAGAAATTTAAGTAGCCGCTGATTACTGTATAAATGTCATTGGCAGTGAAGGGGTTAACCTGCAGGGGGCGATCTAGGGGTTAACTGTGTTCCCTAGGCCTGTTCTAACTGTGAGGGGGCTGGGCTGCCACGGGCATAAGAGATCTAACTGATCCCAGTGACAGGGGTCAGTAGATCTCTTACATGCCGACTGACAGAGCGGGGAACCGCCGTGTTTACATAAGCGGTTCCCCACTTTTCTTCTGTGCCAGGCGATCGCAGGTTGCCAGTGGACATTGTGTCCGCCTGACCCACGGCTAAACTGCTGGAGAGTGCGGCGGGCACAAGAGCGTGCCGCCGGTAGCGCACTCTCGCACGCTAGCCACGCACGTTTATAGATGGCAATTCACGCTATCCAGCCACTCTGCAGCAGTAAATGTACACGAGCCGGTCCGAAACAGGCTAAAGTTGTTTTAAACCCAAAAACAAACATCTATTATATTGCAGCTTACCAATTCTTAGGTGTAATGGCTGCATTCATTTTCTTTTTTAGGTTTTCTTTCTATTATTTTTTTAAGTGTGAGCTGTAGTTCAACTTCAATGTGTTAGTTTATCTAAATCTGCTAGTCTAAAGGCCCGTACACACGGTGCGACGGTCGTATGAAAACGGTTGTACAACCACTTTTTGTACGATCATCTGAACGTTAGTACGCGCAATTGGAACAGCCGATGTGCCACGGTCGTACAACAGCAGTTGGATAAGCAGACTAGAAAACTTTGGTTGTACAACAAGTAGTCGTACAACCGTTGTATCGTGTGTACAGAGAAGTTGGTCCAACAAGTTGTATGTGCAAAATACGCATGCTCAGAAGTCAGGAACGCTCTGAAGTGTCAGTTCATATAAACCTACTTTCCTAATTCACAAATCACATTCACCTGAACTTCCTCTTTATATGCTCGTAACACGTTATTACGTTCAGCTTGGTCGTACGATCGCTTAGTGCATGTCAGTATGCGAGACACAACAGCCGACATACGATTTTGTACGACCGTTGCACCGTGTGTACGAGGCTTAACACTCCTCATCCCCCTAGGGTGACATGGCTGCTGTTCAAAGCACCCCTGTACTCCTTCATCCAGAGTGTGAGCACTCTAATATAGGTGGTGTGAATTGGGCCAGATCACCATATGAAAGCAGAAGGAAAAAATGCAAGCTAATGCAGCCACAACATCTAATGATTGGTAAGTTGCAATACATTACATTTTTGGTTTTGGGATTAATGCTGCTTTAAATAATTAATGGCTGGACTGTTTACTCTTCCTAGGAGGTGAATATTTTTGGTGCGCACTACAAGTTTCATGGGACAATCCAAGGCTGCGCTGAACATTTCAAGTCCAATTGAGCCCTCACTATTTTTACTATGAAGCAATAAAGCTGCATATACTGCTAGAGATTAAAAGCAGGACTCTTCTATTTTTTTCAGGCGCTTAGTGCTGCAATAAGGATTAAAATATCCTATCACATAGGTGAGTAAGATCACAGCTCCTTCACATTAATCAGTTGCCCAACTTGAGAAGTGGTCTGGCATGCCTCCTGAACACTGATCCAAACACTAGTACATTCAGGGAGTGCTGTTGAATAGAGCAATGTTTGGTAAGGGGCATTGTGGATGGTGGGATAGCTGGGCTCTTGCTTTGTGTGAGAGAGGCATGGTCTGACTCTACTATATACTGCTAGCACATGGTATTTTAAGCCTTGCTTCATCACTTAGCAGTTTAAAAAATAGTGAACCATATGTGTATTATTAGTTATACAGCTCAACTGTATGACACTAATAAATAGGGTTCAGTTGAGCTTTTAACTGCAATAGCATCATACTGCTCTTTGGTGTGGGGGATGTCTGACACAAAACAAAGAAAACAACTGCCTGAAGCTTGATAATGCCAAAATACTGTGTCCACCATATCATAGGGATCCTCCAGAGAGCCCAAACTAGTGCACCTTTGCCAATTGAAAGGATGAAGGCTGGACAGCCGCACACTGAATCCAATCTTGTAGTTTATTTATAACAAGAGGTGCATGTACAGATAGGGGCAAACCACAAGTCCCAGCTTACGCGTTTCACACCTTGGGCTGGTGCTTACTCATATCCTTACTCAGCCTTCATCCTTTCAATTGTTTATGTGCACTTATCAGCCTGCACCTGCATTGAGATACACGCAACTGATCCATTTTCTTAGTCCAAGAAATCCTGGAGCGGTGAGTGATTTGTTGTCTATTAGCTGGTAGTGCACCTTTGCCCTTCTTCATAGCAATCTGTTGTGCCTAGCTCTGCACAGCATTTGCAAAATCTCTCCCCAAGGCCCCAAGGCCCATCCAACCGTTGAATTTTGCTGCATGATATCATCCATGTCTTAAAACAAAATATCTATAATAGAAAAGTCTTATCCCCTCATACCATACTATCGCACTCTCGTGCCCACCGCACTCTGCAGGAGTGTGCCTGCAGCTAGGGCAGACCTGATGTCCACTGGCGAGCTGCGATGACCTGCCAGAGTGAAGGAGTGGGGAACTGCCGATGTAAACACGGCGGTTCCCCGCTCTGTCAGTGGGCATGTAAGAGCTCTACTGATCCCTGTCACTGGGATCAGTTAGATCTCTTATGCCCATGGTAGCCCAGCCCCCTCACAGTTAGAACACGCTTAGGGAACACAGTTAACCCCTAGATCTCCCCCTGCAGGTTAACCCCTTCACTGCCAATGACATTTATACAGTAATCAGTGGATATTTAAATTTCTGATCGCTGTATAAATGTCATTGGTCCAAAAAAAGTGTCAAAAATGTCATACATGTCCGCCCCAATATCAAAGTCCCGATATAAAATGCAGATACCAGTAAAAAAAAAAAAAAAAATGTAGAAACGCCAGAAATTAATGGTTTGTAAACATGGCAACTTTTGCGCAAACCAATCAATAAACGGTGATTGCGATTTGTTTTTTACCAAAAATAAGAGGAAGAATATAAATCGAACAAAACCGATGAATAAATTTGTTTTTTTATATATTTTTTTTGGATATGTATTTTAGCAAAAAGTAAGAAATATAATTTTTTTTGCAAAATTATCGCTCCTTTTTTGTTTACAGCGGTGTTGAGAAATGAAACAGAGGTGATCAAGTACCACCAGAAGAAAGCTCTATTTGTGGGAAAAAAAAGACGCAAATTTCGTTTGGGTACAGTGTCGCACGACCGCGCAATTGTCAGTTAAAGCGACACAGTGCCGAATCACAAAAAGTGCTCTGGTCCTAACATGGGTGAAGTGGTTAAAGGATAAGTTCACCTTTTGTAAAAAAATAATAAAAGCGCATCTTTTTGCATGTAAAAAAATGTGCATTTATTATTTTTTCTACATTGCTGCCTTTAAAGCATTGCACCCACAATCAGCAGACATACAGTAAGTTGTCTGCCTGTACCTTTGATACAGGCAGGCAGTTATTGAATGACAGGAAGAATCAATGAACTATTAGAGTGCTTACCAGCGCCCTCACAGGTCATTGAGAACTACAAGCCGTCAGCCACAATTGATGATGGTAATTGTAGTCTAATGAATTCACAGGAAACTGTGAATAAATTACGTGATCATGTGGGTGGAGCCCCGCATGGATGCTTTGTTTTCAAAATGTGACAGCGGGTGCAGGGAGAAGATCCCCTGCCCGCTGTCACAAAGCAGATATCGCTGGCAATGGGAGGTGGGTCACTAGGAGCATATTTCATGTTACACCCAAATATGGGCGAAATATGTAATATGCTCCTAACAGTGTAATTAGACTTTAAGCTTAACCCAAACACCCCTTTATGCACACACTTTAGTTACATGGTTTAAAAGGTTAAAAGAAAAACAGTGGTCCATTCAGCTCAATCTATGTGTGTGTACTGTATGTGTGTGTGATTTTTATTCTCTAATAATTCCTATAGCCCTGTATATTCTCCTTCCTGAGGAAGCCATCTAAATGTTTTTAGGTTGTTGCCCCTCTCAGCTAGTACCACTTCTGGTAGGAGTTCTTCATTTTTACTGCCTTAATAGTAAAGAACCCATGAGAGTGTAAGCCAGCCATCTGGATCTGGCGATTTGTTTACACTAAGTTTACTTTAGAGAAACATCATTATTATCAATGACATTAAAAAGTGGGGCGCTACAAAGTAAAGTGCTATCTGGTTAACAAAGTGAAATAACTATAATATCACAATTGTGAAGGGACAGTGAGTATATCCATTGCTGCTATTGGTGATACTTGCAATAATGCAATAATGGTGGTAAACCCCTAAATAATAAGCCAACAATATAAGTAATAACTGTGTATGGTTCAGTGACAATAACAGACAATAATAATAAATAAACAAATTAATTTGCAAAAATAATAAAGCCTCTGCTGGCTATGACACAAATGACATAAGGTCTATGTGAATGAATGTGAACCAAAGTCCAGAAAGTGAACATGCCAAGCAATCTGTGATAACAATCCTTAAAACATATCAAGCTTCTGTGAATGCTGTGTTCTTTAAAAACAAATAGCATGTGCTCACACAATGCGCTCACCTCATAGGAAGGCCCAAAAAGGTCCATAAAAGTATAAAAGTATTCCCCTTACGGGTATAGCTCCAATGGCTGCCGGCTTCCCTGTTGTTCCTGGGACACTTGCTTCCCTTGTACGTTTGTGCTCATAAAATTGGAGAAACTGACATAGTGCTGAACTGTATAAAATATTTTCCTTTATTAAAAAAATTCAGAATGACACTCACATTTGTAGGTGCACTGCCTCCAGTGCACTTGAGTAAATCACTATACACATTTGGGGTGCATGGCCCCCTTAACAGTCATATAGATATTCGCAAGTACTCGGCTCTGAAAGATGCAGTGTATTTCCTATTAGTGCGCGATGATGTGACAAGACTCCGCCCTGACGTTTTTTGTCACTCGTCACGCAACTTTCTTCCTGCAATGCTTGTGGTTGTGGTGGGGCGGTGTAGCATTTAGAGGGTTAAAACGGGTGGTAGGGTGACAACGTATCACCTCCTCACAACATGTCAAATGCCCTCTGAGGTAATCTACGTGTGGATTGCTTTTCAAGGGAGGAGTCTTTTTCAGTCAGAACAGCAGCCAGCCAGATGTGCAGCTACTTTGTGTACTCTGTGTTTGCATTCAGAGGCAATCTAATTTGGCACCTGCACACACACAAAAAGCCCTATCACTGCTGTGTGTGCACACCAGGGGGGTGAGTGTAGGGGGCAGACACAGCAGGGATAGGATGGCAGGCAGAGCAGATTTAGCCTGCTCCATTCTATTCATGCAGCACACTGTGCTTGGCACTGTTGATCCTGTGCCTCTCAGTATCTCCCTCACCGGATACGTGTTATTGAGATATTGAGTAACAGGATTGGCACAGCACAGTGCACCCATCATCATCTCCCAGCCAGAAACTTCTGGGACCAGCAATGACAAGGAAAAGGGTTTGGTTCCCTTCATGTCACTGGAAATATTTTAATCAGATGAGCTCATTTGCTGCTACTTTTTTGTAAGTGTTTTTAACCTTTTTTAAATAAAAGCGCTAAAACGTTATCACACTATGGAGGTTTTTCCTTTTCTATATATCTACTGAGTTATCCATCATGTGGAATCAAAGTTGAAGTGCGAAACCAGGATTGTTCCAGCACTCTACAGAGATATTCAAATTACTGGAGAGCCTCCATTGGGGACACTGAGATCACCCTCTGAATTGAATCTACGGAGCCTTTGCTGGTTTCTTACCAGCATCTGTTAAGCAGGTTATTTTATAGATCTTGTATTTGGAGTTCCAGATTGGATTCTATTCATCACATTTTTGTTGGACATTCACCATTCCATTCACTTTCACTTATTATTGATTTTTTATGTGGACTTATATATTCAATAGATTTTTAATAGTCTATAATTCTGTTATTAATATTAGCATCACTTTTGCTACCTGGTATCTAATTTAATACTTGTTATATTCACTAGCGCTGTATTGTGTATTTATAAGGAAATTAAAGATGCTGCTGATGACAAAATATGGATTATTCTGTTGGCAGTATGTGGCAAGGCACAGACTCCTTACCTTGAGACCTGTGTGCCCAGCACACATGATGATATGTCCTGGGGGGGGGGGGGGGCACCACTGATATCTGGGGGGGGGGCCCACACCAGCATCTCCCTAGATTCGGCCCTTATGGGGCCCCCATGCACCTGGGGCCCTTGGGCCCTAAAT
>BLSH010541697.1:1612797-1637029 GCA_018402905.1 Glandirana rugosa
CCCCCCCCCCCCCCCCCCCCCCCCCCCCCCCCCCCCCCCCCCCCCCCCCCCCCCCCCCCCCCCCCCCCCCCCACACCAGCATCTCCCTAGATTCGGCCCTTATGGGGCCCCCATGCACCTGGGGCCCTTGGGCCCTAAATCCACCCAGTGTTAATGAGATTGAAAGGGCTACAAGGGCTGGGGCAATGATAATGAGGGATTTTACTTTAATTGACTGGAGTAATGGTTCAACAGGAAAATGACACAATATTCACCTCTTTAACCACTTCAGCCCTGGAAGGATTTACCCACTTCCTGACAAGGCCATTTGTTTGCAATACGGTACTGCATCGATTTAACTGACAATTGCACAGTCATGCAATTTGTATCCAAATGAAATTGATGTCCTTTTTTCCCACAAATAGAGCTTTCTTTTGATCACCTCTGCGATTTTTATTTTTTGCGTTATAAACAAAAAAAGAGCGAAATGTTTGAAAAAAAATAATAATATTTTTTCATTTTTGCTATAATAACTATCCCAAAAAAAATATATAAAAATAATTTCTTCCTCAGTTTAGGCCAATATGTATTCTTCTACATACTTTTGGTAAAAAAAATCGCAATAAGCATATATTGATTGGTTTGCGCAAACATTATAGCGTCTACAAAATAGGGGATAAATTTATGACATTTTTGTTATTATTATTTTTTTTTACTAGTAATGGTGATGATCTGCGATTTTTAGCAGGACTAAAACATTGCGGAGGACAGATCGGACACTTTTGACACATTTTTGGGACCAGTGATATTTATACAGCGATATAAAATGCAAATATAAAAATGCACTGATTACTGTATAAATGTCACTGGCAGTCAAGGGGTTAACACCAAGGGCAAATAAAGGGTTAAATATATTCCCTGGGAGGTGTTTCTAACTGTATGGGGGCTGGGCTGACTGGAGGAGGAGAGAGATTGCTGTTCCTAATCACTAGGAACAGAGGATTACTCTGAGCTCCCCTGTCAGGACAGGGATCTGCCGTGTTTAAATAGGCAGATCCCCATTCTGCCTCTGTGTGGAGCGATCATGGGTGACTGGCATACATCACGCCCGCCGGCCACGTTCATGGGCTCCGGGGCCATGGGCGTGTGCCTGCTATATCTATTACACGAAGCAACGTACAATGACGGTGATTCGCGTAAAGGAGCAAACCTGCCGCAGTGTAACTGCAGCTGCTGGTCTTTAAGAGGTGTGGCAGAGCTTTGCCCTGCCAGGGTTTAGTGAGTAGGGATGACCCAGGGTTCTCAACCGGGCAGGTTGAGGGGCTCCACGGGCTTTGCGCGTTAAAGAGAAAACTGGCTTTTCAGTTTCCTCAGTGTTTTTCAAAGTCCACTTTGGGATCTGGAACCCATGAATTTTGTAGCGATCCGGGTGGGATGAAATCCCTAGTCCTGGGTCCAGGTCTTGTGACCTACCAGGAGACTAATTGTGCAGGTGTGGGTGAAGGCCTGTTAAGAGGAGTCAGAACTAGGGTTCTGTGTCACACACACTGGGAGACGGCTCCAGAGAGGGAGACAGGTGGTCTCCAGGGGTCTGAAGGCTGCAGGAAGCAACAAGGGCAGAGGTAAACTGCGATCGCTCAGTGGCCCATAGCTTATGAGCCAGGAGGGCTACTGATCGTTATAGCCAGGAGGGCTACTGTTCGCTTATGAGCCAGGAGGCTGAGTTTATGATTTATGCCAGCAGCAGGAAGCTGATATATACAATGGTGGTGACAACCCCCTGTGAGGGAAACCCCTTTGATTGTTATTTTGAACTTTCTTTTAAATAAACATGGGCTGGCCTGGAATGAATGGCGGCGGACGTGCTTGGGGAGAGCTCCTGAGCCCACGCCGACAATCTGGAGGAATCCGTCTTTCCCAAGGCTCGGTGAGCAACATCTGACCACCAGGGTGTCTCCCCGCAACCCTCCTGACAAGCTGGGCTAAAAATTTCCGCTGCCCCATACGGACCTCCGTGGCGCCCATAAATTTAGGCCGCGGCATCCAGCGAGGTAGTTACCGCCCAATATCCCTTCTAAATATAGATTTAAAACTCTTTGAAAAAGTCCTTGCCAACCGCCTATCCCCCCTTCTACCCAAAATTATCCACATGGACCAAGTTGGTTTTGTCCCTGGCCAAGAAGCCAGGGTCAACACGACCAAAACGATACACCTTATATCTTTTGTTCAACTACACCATCTGAAGGCTTGCCTGTTGTCCTTCAACGCTGAGAAAGCGTTCGATAGGGTAGATTGGCGCTTTCTCCGTCTCTCCCTAGAACAGGTGGGTCTGGGCCAGACTTACATCTCCAAAGTCACTCTACTCTAGACCTTCTGCCTTGGCGCTGGTTAATGGTTCCTCTTCCGAGCCCTTTGACATCTCCAATGGCACACGCCAGGGGTGTCCTCTCTCCCCACTCCTTTTTGTTATAGCTATCGAACACCTGGCGTGTGCCATTCAACAGAGCGACTCTATCCAGGGCATCCTTACTCCCACTTCCCACCATAAATTATCTCTTTACGCGGATGATCTCCTGGTGTATGTACAACAACCTCATACGACCCTACCTTCCCTTCTCTCGGAGTTCAGGCACTTTGGCGCCTTCAGCAACTTTAAACTGAACATGTCCAAAATGGAAGCCCTCAACCTATCCTTACCCGCCTCCGTGTTATCGCTACTCCGCTCAAACTATTCTTTTCAATGGCAATCCAAATGCATCTCGTACTTAGAAGTACTCATCCCCGCCAACCTGCCCAATCTCTTCACACTAAACTACATCCCGATCCTCTCACGTATTAGGAAAGATCTAGAGGCTTGGGGGGGCTCCTCTTTACCGTGGTTTGGTCGCATCAATTCTATTAAAATGGATATTTTACCCAAATTATTATACCTTTTTCAAACCATACCAATACCCAAATTATATTTTGCCTCTCTCTGTTCACTTACTATTAAATTTATATGGCATCAAGGCCTATCCTGAGTTAAGTACAAATTGTTAACCCTCCCGAAGCTCCAAGGGGGTACAGGACTCCCAGATTTTGAAATCTACCATAAGGCATCCATCATGGCCCGAATACAGGAATGGTTCCCCCGGCCTATTACTAAAGCTTCTGTGATGGTTGAACAAGACTAAGCACCTGTGGATCTCAGAGCCTTGTTATGGGGCTACCGGAGTGCCTTACCCCTCTTGAACTGTTCCTCGCCCTTAACTTTGGCTTCCCTGAATTTATGGTATAGACGAGGGCTTTGTCATGTCCTGTCCTCCGATCCGTCACCCCTAACACCCTTATTTGACAACCCAGCCTTTCCTTAAGGTATGGGAGTCCACTCGTTTGATTAATACCATCGTACCTCTTGGCCACGAGTCCATGAGTTTGTACATCCCCAAACTGGCACCCCGGTGGTCCCAGCTAATCCCCAAAACTGGCTGACGTCCATGCATATGGTCTTTTTTACAAAACAACTTTTCCACTCCTCTTACATACACCGTCCTCTTACAGAATTTGAATGCTTAAGCACCCTACAGGAAACGCCCAGACATCTACTCTCTTCACTATATGGCCTGCTCCAGGCTCTTACACACACACAGGATTTCCATCATATACTATGTTATGGTCAAGGGATTTGGGAACAGAAATCTCAGGGGAAGAGTGGCTAACCGCTTTTCATTTCAACCATAAATCCTCTATATCCTGGCACTCACAAGAAAAAAATTTCAAAATCCTCTCTCGTGGTACAGAGACCCCTGGACCCTTTTTTCTGGATACCTCAGCGGATTGCTGGCGTTGTGGTGAGGCTGTCGGAACATATCTACATGTCTGGTGGGAGTGCGAGAGAATACGTCCCTTCTGGAATCAAGTATTTCAGGTATATAAACATTTATACGATGACTCTCTAACTCCCTCACCTAAGATCACTCTGCTCTCTATCCATCCTGGCTCTTTAGTATCCCAAAAGAAATGCCTCATCCGTTTCCTTTTGTCTGCAGCCAGACAAATTATCCCATTGTACTGGAAATCAACTACCACACCTCCCTTAGCCCAGTGGGTATCCACTGTGAATGACATTATGAGAATAGAAGAAAGGTTGGCAATGGACAATGATACTTTGGACAAATATAAGGTTTTATGGTAGATCTGGCTCCGCTTCTCCGCCTCTGACACGCTCACTAACCTCCTAGGTACATAACAAGCCCTCATATTGGACAGATAACGGGTCTCAGGTTTGTTCGTTGGGCAGCTACGCAGGGCCGGTACCCTCCAGCAGACCTCCCTCCCCCCTTCTTCTCTTCTTTATCTTCTCATATTCTCCTCTGTGTAACTATCCCTTCATTTCTCACTATACCTTTGTCTTTTTCTATTTTTCTGCTTTTCAGTCTTTTTTTTCAACACAGAAAACAATATGGCACCAAGTTTCTACATTTCAAAGCGGTTTTTCTTGATATAATGATGTTTTTCTACCTTGCACTTGTTATCCATAACACTGTGCTGCTCATGGCCCCGAGTCTCACTGTGGGCGGTATGCCACTTACCGCTTTACTTTTGTAATGTGTTTTTATTCTCAATAAGAGATATTTTCAACTTTAAATAAACATGGGCTGTCATGCCCTCAAACAGAGATCCTGGCTGGCGTGAACTCACTACAAACGCATCTATCATGAGAGCTAAACACCCCCATGCCACACGTGGTGGAGGTACCTGCTCCAAAGTGAGTTTATGTCATGTTGGCTGTGTGCAGAAGTACATCCAGGCAAACAGCATTTTCGGAGGAGTGCTTTTGGATAGAATCCGGATCCCTGCAAAAAGTGAGTTCAGCTGTTAAGTGAACTGTGTTCGCTGCAGGAGACTGCACAATCGATGTGCAGGTGAGGAGAACCTGCAAGTGAAAAGGAACCAACCTTAAAAAGACAGTGTTCCATTTTGTTTTGGCTGGATAGCACAAAAATGTTGTGGACTGACTGGGAGGTTGAAGCAAGAGTGTGAGCCTGCCGGAGAGTATTGCAGATGGTTTTTGCTTTACTTGCCACACCAAAAAGGGAAGTGCATGCTGTTGGCCCAGCGGAAGTGCAAGGATTGCACCGACGAAAGTGGTTGCCTGTGGCAACGTGGAAGTAATTTGTGTCATAGACTTTTGTAGTCCCATGTCACCAAAGGATGCCATTGTAGGCTATCTGGAGGACTTTGAATTCTGGGCTGTAGTTGAAGTCTGGCCTAGAAACCGCTGGGCTGAGTTGGTGCTGCTACTTATTGCTGAAGAATACAGAAAAGTTTACAGCGGAATGGTTGCTAACAAAGGTGACTATGGCAGCTATGAAACCACAATCCGGGACAAAGAATGCTGGAAAAATTCCAGAAGGGGCTTGAGAGGTTTGTGGTCACCCCTAGCAACACCGGTGATGTCAGTCCCAGGGATCGCAAGCCAAAGTCATCGCCTACAGAGGATTATGGCAAGCGTAACACAACCCAGCGTCCTGGAAAGAAAATTCAAGATGTTTGGGAGAGCCAGTAAAGAGCAGCTGAGAGGATGCCATCTCCCTTAGCAACCAGAGGAAGTCTCCAGATCCCATGCCTAGAAGGTGGTAAATTGGGACATGATTGTTTGTCTTGTCCCTAGTTGTGGGGTACAGTGGGAGACAATGTTGCAGAGGAAATTTTTTTGTCTGCAGGGCCGGATTCCTGTGCAAATATGTTTGCAGTCAAACCTAGCAATAGGGAGTTCGAAAGGGCTGCTGCCGTTCCATCCCATGGCCACCAGGGAGAGTTGGCCAGTGAAAGTGCGACAGAGGACTGCTTCATGAGACATTGTACTCAATTGAAGATGGTGACCCCTACTACTGTAAGACTGTCTCTGATGAAATAATGACTGGAAAAAGACTGGTTACGAGACCATGGTGATGTGAGAGTGACCCCAGTTAGTGGGGCCATTGAATATGCTCTTGAGAGTGACTTTTCTCTGTGCAGTATCCTGTACAGTGGGGAGGCAAGGGTTAAAGTCAAACTTGCACCTGTGCATGCTTCTCAAGAGGGAAATAATGGTGTGTTTAATGTCTGTAAGGTCCAAGTTGGTAGTGGGCTAGGACAGCTTGCAAGAGCTAAAATGCTATAAATGTTGATAATGAAAAGTCTGCTGCTGTTGGGAAAACCTCAGGTTATGGTAATGCTGTGTTTAAAGATGGGTCATTGCCATTAGCAATTTGTGGTAAGAGAGCAGAGTTGTCCCTAGACATCTCCAGAGCACTTCATGTATTGGAGCTGAAGGTTGACCTGGACAACTGCGATGTCACTCTGGTGGGACCGAGTGGAACTGCACCTTTTACTGGGAATGTGTTAGTGCGATCTGCTAGTAAGCTGATGAAAGTGTGTAGGTAAATAAAGGGTTAATGCAACTTGTGGAGAAAGCAAAGATGTGTGAAGTTTATGAAGTGCCACCTGAGCAAGGAGGTGGATGTGGTGTGTTGCAACCTGTTGTGTTAAAATCTGTATTGCCAAAATCTGACATGATTCATAATGATTTATGTAATGAGTCTGCAGCTAGGCCCGTCTGTTTGCATGTGTCTCCATGGGCAGATGGATCGATGCTGAAGAGTACCAGTGAAGGGAGCACACATGTAATGGATTGGAATAGTTGGGATACATATATGATCTCATTGATAGCAAAGGCTTTTATGCACAAAAATAATGTGGAAACTGTCTCTGCTGTATCAGCAGAGGGGACTGCAGAACAGCCTGTAGCTGAAGGTGTGGTGGCTGCTGTAGAGGGTAACCCTTAAGAGAAAGAAGGAGCAGATAAGGGCAAACACACAGCAGAGATTTTGTCCACGACTTTAAACAGTAATATTGACTGGGAGTGTCAGAGAGACGTTGTCATTGGTAAACTCACTGTTGCAGAGCCCGAGAAGTTGGATATAAGTACAGCATCTGGCAGCGCTCTGGTAGAGCACCAGGCTGTGGTTACCCCAGGTTGGGAGAAGCTTCAGTTAAATGGTGCAACTTCTCAGGTCGCAGCAAGTGAGTCTATCTGCATTCCCAGGATCATGAAATTCCTCAGAAAGGATTTGGGTCGGGAATCAAGGGGCGGGTTTGAAACCAAAGCACTCAAGGAGATGCTTGAACGCTGGGACGTACAGCCATGCGATATTGGTGCATTTTTTCACAGTCTAATGGTCTGGTACTGCGGAGTACCACTAGGTGGTGTACTGAATGGCAGACTGTACAGAACAAAGCGAAACAAGACAGAAGTGGGTTATTGCTGTATTTCTTGCTGGTGTTAAAAGTTGCCTTTAGGTTTGATGCTGGGTTGCTCCCTGTAAAAGTGATATATGGAAGAGGCTATAGAAAAATGGAAAATTTATCAAAAATGTCAGAGTTTTCGCCTCCTAACAGCCAGATGGAAAGCATTTCTGCTGCTATGGTCCACAGTGCTGCTGGTCAGCTATTGGTATCGGTAAAAGGCACGTTGCCTGCACCACGGAAAACCACGTAAGATGGAAGGGCCGAGCATGGACCAGGAAGCAGCAAAGATCCTGACTGGGGCTCAGAGGGATGTGAAGTCTAAAGGTATAGGAAAACCTGGGAGCTGGAAGCAGGGAGCCAAAAAAGCTAGGAAAAAATGAGGGAACCCTTTGGGAGTCCAGAAGAAGTGCAGAACCCCGTTAGGATGCAAACTAGGGTGTGCATGGAAACACACCTGGAAGAAAGAGTGGGCCCATGCAGCTGTCAGCTGACGTAGAGGTGCCCCACTCGAGAGTGTGGCTGGGTGTGTCCCACCCCCTACGGGTTTGGAACAGAGGGGGGAGGATATGTGGCAGAGCGTTGCCCTGCCAGGGTCTAGTGAGTAGGGATGACCCAGGGTTCTCAAATGGGCAGGTTGAGGGGCTCCAGAGGTTTTGTGCATTTAAGAGAAAACTGGCTTTTCAGTTTCCTCAGTGTATTTTAAAGTCCAATTTGGGATTTGGAGCATGGGGATCCGGGTGGGATGAAATCCCCAGTCCTGGGTCCGGGTTTTGTGACCTACCAGAAGACTGTACAGGTGTGCAGGAGGCCTGTTAAGAGAAGTCAGGACCAGGGTCCTGTGTCACACACACTATGGCTCCAGAGAGGGAGACAGGCGGTCTCCAGGGGTCTAAAGGCCGCAGGAAGCAGTCTCGTCAACCCCGTCTGCAAGGAGGCAGAGGTGACCCGTGATCGCGCAGTGGCTGATTGCTTATGAGCCAGGGGGGCTACTGATTATTAGAGCCAGGAGGGCTACTGACCATTATAGCCAGGGGGGCTACTGATCGCTTATAAGCCAGGAGGCTGAGTCCATGATTTATGCCAGCAGCAGGAGGCTGATATATACAATGGTGGTGACAACTCCCTGCAAGGGAAAATCCTTTGCTTGTTATTTTGAACTTTCTTTTAAATAAAAATGGGCTGTCATGCCCTCAAACAGAGATCCTGGCTGGCATGAACTCACTACAAACGCATCTACCATGAGAGCTAAACATCCCCATGCCACAGAGGTAAAAGTGGGAACTTGATGGGCACAAAAACCGACTTTTCCCACAGAGGAAGTTAGTTAAAGCTCCAAGATCCATCCAGGAGGACCAAACTTTATCAATTTTTTTAGGACAGTATCTGCTTGTATAGGTCAACTTATACATTGGCAAGGCATTATTAATGGTGGTGGAAAGGAGAAGCGCGCATCATTTCCGCAGGGTGGCAAGGAGAAGCATGCGTCACTTCTGCTCTAAGGAACGCAGGTAGAGCGGAATCAGCGTCCCCTGCTTCCTTATCCAGTCTACGGACTATTTTTTACTTTTTGCTTGCTTTTATGGACTATATGTCAGCGATCTATGCATTTTAAATACATTTTCACAAACTACTTCATGATTGGAGCTCCTAACTCTGCTTTATTCCCGGTCTTCGGTCTGCAACCTTTTTTATACTCCTGTTGGGGACACAATACCTGGAGGGATATTGAAGATTTAAAGGCACACGCCGTTTGGATGGCTCCCACTAAGGCGAGATTGACCTCTGTGATGGGGGTCACCATGATCTGGTAAGTGGGGGGGTGTCATCAGTGCCCGGCGGAGGGACTCCACTGAAGATCACCTTTATTTCCTTTCTTGCATTTGAACTATTTAAACTGTATTATCAGCAAATAATCCCGTGGACCATTTTTCACTTTATCCAGCACCCAGCACTTTATGGACTACAATTTACATATGTATATATGTTCATATTTGAGCGCGGTTCTTAAGATTGTGTATTATCAATGGTGGCTTGTCATGAGGACATGGTAGGGGGATAGCATGGGGAGCGGGGAGTGGAGGATGTTTCCTTTAAAGAATTTCTTTGCCAACGTAAAGGGCTGCATACCAAATAAATCATTTAACATAGAGTCCCGGGTCCACTTCATACAGGATATCCAACAGGAGAACCTTGGGGTCTAATCTGAAGGTTGACCCATATATTCTATTAGGTTCAGCTACTCCTCAGTGCTTTATACTGGGAGGGAATATTGTCAATGAAGAACACAGAACTGAAATGGGAATGTTTCAAATTGACTTTACAGTATGCAAACACACTGCAAAATATATTCCCGTGGTCAGTAAGTTTAAAAGGTTAAAAATAAAACTTATGTGGCTCACTTCCAAAGCTAGAAAAGCTATACATAATAGGAAAAGTGCATTCAAAAATATAAAAATAAAGGAACATTATCATCATTTGAAAGTTACAAAAGATTATAAAAGAATGTGCAAAAAGAAAATCAAGGCTTCAAAAATGCAGAATGAATGACAGGTTGCAAAAGAGAGTATGGCAAACCCTAAATATTCGTCAAACATATTAATATTCACAGGGACAAAGAAAAGGCAAATTCATTAAATACCTTCTTCAGCTTTGTGTATACAAAGGAAAATGGGGAGCTCAAGTCCATAATGGGGATAGTATTGGCATAGCCCCAAATGATCCACAATGGCTTAACACTGATATCGTCCAGAAGCATTTTGACAAAATATAGATGTATGAAGCACCTGGACCAGATGGCTTACATAGAGTTGCACTAATAATCATATAAATGCTTGATATAAAGTTAGGGTCCATACAGAGGCCCGGACAAATACTTCATGAAAAACAAGGGGATGGAATCCCAGAGCAATTTGTTGCAGACAGTTCTTATCCACTTCTTAAAGGTAGGTGTCTTATGCTATGAGGGGAACAATACTTAACTCTAGCCCTATTCTAGATCAGGACAGTAGTTCTCATCAGAGTTGTAATCTCAGGATGAGCTCTAGGGCCCTGGAAAACAAGGTTACTAAGTGCAGATTAGGAGCCCACAATAGAAGTCTCCAGAGTCACAGTGGGATTATCTCGGGGGTGAGAAAACCACCACCGAGCTGTGATGAGTAAAGTTGAAATTTGGAAGGGATAACCCACCTCAACTAAGAGGAAGCTGCAAGGTCAACAGAGCTAACTGGGAAGTTCCTCCCACCCACATAAAGCTAATAACAATACTATTCACCTTGGATAAAAAGGATTTCAATAAAAGAACAGAACAATTACAAAAAATATATAAGAATTTTGACAGATACACCATCTTAACAAGGTTAACCCTACCCACCAGTGTAAGAGGGGGAGACTTCCAGGAGTTACATCACTGGGAGAAATGCTGTAATAGGGGGAACAAATTCAAATCGTAATAAATATCTAAAGAACTACCAACAGTAATGCCCAGATATGTAAACTCATCCACCCAACAAAGCGGAGTGCATGTAGGTGGTTTATGATGAGCTGGATAGAGCGGAAACAATAGAGACTTTCCCCAATTATTTTGGAATAGGAGCCAAAAATATAAGTGCTGCAGGTAGGGAGGAGACAACGTCATTCAAATAAAAGATGTCATTCACATTCAGGGATAGCTTTTCCACCCCCCCACAACATGGATCCCCTGGACTGAGTCTGTGACTGTAATCAAAGTAGCCAGCAGTTCCACTGCCAGGGCAAACAAGCCAGGGGAGAAAGAACACCCCTGCATAGTGGAAAAGACAAACAGTTGGTACGAATTCTGGCCAGAGGTGCAGAGTATAACAAACGTATCCATCAATGAAGTTAGGACCAAACCTAAACTTTCGGAGGCCAGCCCAGAGGTAGCTTCAGGCCACACAATAGTCTTTTTCTTCATCCAATGAAATCACCACTCCTGGGCTGTGCTCATTTGCTCTGGCCACATGGGTAAGTAACCTGCAAATATTGATGTCAGTTTCGCTGCCCAGCGTTAACCTGGTTTAATCCACATACACCAAAGCTTATGACCTTATTTTATCTAAAAGATTAAGACCTTAGCAAGGATTTTCACATCAACATTGAGCAAAGAAACAGGTTAATAAGAGGAACAAAGATCCAGGTCCCTGCCAGGCTTAAGAAGAACCACCACCTCCATCATGGATAGCAGTAGGGAATCCGACTCCAACAAACCCACCATCAGCTTATGAAATATGGGAAGCAGCTTATCAGCATACGTCTAAAAGAATTCCACTGAAAAGCGGGCCAGGAGTTTTCCCAGTTTGCAGCTCCTCCAGGGCGAAAGGATTGTCCAACCTGTCTCTGTATGTAGAGGTCGACTGAGGCAAGTCAAGTCAGCTAGGTAGGCAGACACTTCCTCCTCCCAGTTAACCGCTCTAGAGTTATAGATATCCTGGTAGTAGGCTGCAAAGTGTGCATTTATCTGAACAGGATCAGTCAACACCTCCCCAGCAGGACCAATGACACGGAATAGAAATGGGAGAGGAATGTTCCTTAGCTAGCCCAACCAGCAGGCACCCCGTTTTCTCTCTCTGTTTAAAGATTTGCTGGGTCTGATGCAAGAGGTGTACCGTGGTAGACAGAGTATGAAGAAAGAACACATTACGCAAAACAACTTGAAGCCACTGGTGAACTACAAGATCCTGCATCTGTGCGAAGGTCGTCTCTAATATAGCGGCTGTAAGTTCAGCCTTAGTCAGTACTCAGCTCCACCTGCACCCTCTCAATAATAGTCTGGAATCTGCCCCTTGAAAAAGCCTTAAAAGCATCCTGAGGTAGTAGAAAGAGATACAGAGGCGTCCGCCGTATTCCAAAAACCCATAAGATCACGGCATATCAACTCTCAAACTGGATAACCAAAAAAAGCAATAGTCTTCAAAGACCCTCCTCAGGGTGAGTAGAGGTAGTCAGACCCAAGAACATCATTGAGGCAAGGGAGTGGAATCCAGGGCTAGAAGCACTTACTGCACTGGATAAGTGCAGGAGAAATGTTCCAGCTAGACAGAGCTCCACTACAGAGCGTCCTCTCCCAGCCCCATCTTGGACATGCCCATGACCACCTTTATACACCTAAAATGAACTAGTTGCACTTTCAGTGCCATTACTTGTTATGGGCACACTAAATGCATAACCAAACACACATTTTGCCATGTGCAAAAATGACAAATGCAGCAAAACGCACAGTAAAAAATGTTCAACCTACATCACACCAAAATGTCCCATGAGCTACTTTGCCAGGTGTAGGGCAGCCCTATGTTGAAATCAATGGGCTGTCCTATGTGTGTCACAGGAAAATTGAGCCATAAAACATGCACTCCCACTACGCTAGGTATAAATGAGGGCTGCAACTAAAATTGGTGTGTTTACACAAGAACAGTGAGGCTCCATTCACATCTGCATGTTTCCAAACGCATGGCAAACCGCACAGAAAATGTGCGCTTTGCTTTGCGTTTCTGAAATGAGCTGCAAACGCACCAAAAGCACAGTAAAGAATGCACCACACTTTGCTCTAAAAAAAAGTTCTTGAGGTTCTTTGGGGCAATTTTTGCGCATAGAGCAGCCTTTTCAAATGAATGGGCTGCCCTATGTGTGACAAGCAAAAACGCCCCAAAATGCCAAAAACAAAAATGCATAAATGTGAGTTCCCACTACACAGAGAGGGGAATGGGTCCTGACACCTGAATGTTCCCATTCGCTCCCTCTTATGTACTTGTATAAAGCTGACAATATGCTTTTCAATCTGATTGTACAATCTCTGTGCAACATCCTTTAGATTTACCAGACTTATGGAATAGGATGACCTACCTGAACAATTTATCAATGCGTATCAAATCAGACAGGCCGTTGCACTACATAGCTGTATATCTAAAGGAGATTGTATAATCAGATTGTACAGGAAATGGGTGGAAGGTGGTATAGTAATGAGGGTGGCAGGGCTGGACTGGGACAAAGATTTGGCCCTGGACTTCATCCAGACCGGCCCACTTTAATTTTGCAAACACGCACAAAAACAGTACATAAACTATACGCAATTGTGCAAAAAACATAAGTAGCATAATATTAGGAGTCCTCACTCACCTCTTATTATTTCACTTATTCTCCTCTGTATTTTTCTCCTCCTTCTCACATCCCTGCGTGAAGTGGGAGGGCTAACGTTATGCAGGCACAATGGTACAGCCTCATTGGCTGGAATTTCAGAAACTGGCATTGCTGCAAGCCATTTGCTGCCTTTCAGCAATGCAGCGGCACTGAGGCTGAGCCGGGTTGCGCACCCCAGAGAACCCCCTTACATCAGGGTCACCAGAGAGCCCCCTTCCATCAGGGTCCCCAGAGAGCCCCCTTACATTAGGATCCCCAGGGAGCCCCCTTATGTCAGGGTCCCCAGAATGCCCCCTTACATCAGGGTCCCCATAAGCCCCCTTTACATCAGGGTCCCCAGAGAGCCCCCCCTTACATCAGGGTCCTCAGAGAGCCCCCCCTTACATCAGGGTCCCCAGAGAGCCCCCCACTTACATCAAGGTCCTCAGATGCAACACGTCACTTACCACCCATAGCCTTGCTCTCTCTCCCCTCCCTTCAGATGGGCATGCTGGGAGTTGTGTTCCCCTCTTAGGATTGCGATGGGCCTGCCAGTCCTCGGGACTACATGTCCCATGATCCTCCTTTGTGCTCTTTTTTGATAATTTTTTTCCTGCCCAATGATAAGGAGAGGGCGCCGTTCCCCGCTCCCGAGTACAGCAGCATAAGGAGTAGAGGGAGGGGGGATGAAGAGCAGCTGCTCTCTCCACACAGAAACACAGCCACTCTCCCTGCTGCTGACCGAAGGAGGAGGGGGAATGGGCAGGAAACATCCCTCTGCTCTACTCACAGCAGCGGCTCAAGGGGGGGGGGAGGGACAGAACAGTTTCTCCTCTACGGACCCGCTGGCCGCACGGGAAGGAGCACCTGGGCTTCGGCGCCCCCCCGCTCTGCTGATCAGCCCTGCCACTGGACAGTGTACAGCGGTGCTCAAAGTAATGGCTGTGCGCAGCCATTACTTTGACATGCTGTAGGATGTCACAGTGTCACTGAACCGGCCCACTGAGCCACCGGCCCACCGGGAAACTCCCAGAAGTCCCGATGGCCAGTACAGGCCTGGAGGGTGGTGTGGTCCAGAGTGGTGAACATGCCCTATGATGCCCTTTTCTGTGATTTTTAAAACACATATGAAATGTTAGGCTTCCCTTAGCGAGGTAAGTGAGTTATAAGCACATTGGGATGGCTGGGCCATAAATAACAATAGAAAACGCTTCAATTATAAAAGGTGAAATTCTGCCCGAAAAGTTGAACTTAACCTTTAATCCTTCTCTACTCCATACAAAACTAAATAAAAGAAATGTGAAAATGTTTACAATGGAGTCCTAAAGATAGACTCTGGTCAAAATTAAAAATTACATTTTGAAAAGCATTCATTGATCACAACTTACTGTCTCAACCCTTCACTTTTTCAACAAGGCATTGCTGTAGTAAACCCAGTCATCCCAATCCTTTTTGTTGGTTGGCTGGTTATCCTACAGCCTCTGAAATATATCCAGTACATAGTCTTTGTGAAAAATGCAAAAATACAGATGCCCAAGAAATCACAAGCAGCCAGCAATCAGATTCTGATTTTGAATGTGATAGGTGATAAAGGAGGTAGAAAGGTAGAAATGTACATAGCACATGTATCAGTAAGTATATTACCAATGACTCTATGAAGTGCTTTCTAGATTCTGTCTGTAATGGATTATAGATTAGGTTAAACTGAGCAAATGCTGCAAAAATATCCAAATAGCATTAGCAACTCATAGATTAGTTTTACATGTTACCCGGTATTGCTGTTTAACTTTTTTGTTCCAAACGCTTCTAAGTATATTTCACAGCTTTTTTATGGTCATTTAATCATTTTGAATCTAAAAGAATTAATTAGAGAACAACAGCATAATGCAAAAAATTACTGAGATAGTATTTTTTTTACATGAAATGATTTTGAACTTACTAATTTTTACATTTTTAAATATAATACTGAACTTTCAGTACTTTTAGAAAAAACTACACATTTATCGGGCTAAATTGTACATGAAACTGTTGTAAAATAATAGTAACCTAATTTTAAGATAATAATTTTATCTGTACCTAGAATCTATGCATTCTTGCTTATGAAATGTGATGTGATTGACCCTTTGAATTATTTTTTAGCTATAGAGAATCAACATCTCTTACACGGCATCAGTGAACCTGAGCAAAGTTTGGTTTGCAAAAGATTCATTAAAGCCAGCAAGCAGCTTGCTAATCCAAACAGCGGCAAACCTTAAGTCTATTAGAGAAGAATCTGTTTTTTCCTACCATTTGCACTGCAAATTTACAAGCTTTTGATAAAAAAGGACATAGTAAGCACCACCATGGGGGATGTCTAACAATGCAAAAAAATTGAAAAAAAATACAGATTCTTGTGGGCAGGGCAGCCATCAGAAATTTTGAGGCCCCTTACACAGCTTTAGGTCTGGGCCCCCGAGGCCTGACCACCCTACACACTGGCTGTCCCACTGAGACATCATCCGCATCCCTCTCCACAATGTAACGTTCATTCTCATCCCCACCCAGAATTATCAGCATCCCTCTCCAGGAGAGGGATGGATGCTCCTAGGTGGGGATGAGGATGATGGAGAGGGATGGATGATTCTGGGTGGGGATGAGGATGACGGAGAGCAATGGGTGATTCTGGGTAGGGATGAGGATGATGGAGAGGGGTGGATGATTCTAGGTGTGGATGAGGATGATGGAGAGGGGTGGATGATTCTGGGTGTGGATGAGGATGATGGAGAGGGGTGGATGATTCTGGGTGGGGGTGAGGATGATGGACAGGGATGGGTGATCCTGGGTGGGGATGAGGATGATGAAGAGGAATGGATGATTCTCGGTGGGGATGAGTCTGATGGAAAGGGATGGATGATTCTTGGTGGAGATGAGGTTGATGGAGAGGGGTAGATCATTCTGGATGGGGATGAGGATGATGGAGAGGGATGGATGATTCTGTGTGGGGATGGATGATTCTGGGCAGGGATGAGGATGATGGAGAGGGAAGGATGATTCTGGGTGTGGATGAGGATGATGGAGATGGAGAGTTACATTGTGAAGAGGCTCAACACAATGTAACTCTCGTCTACACCCAAAAACATCCTCATCCCTCTCCACCATGTAACTACATCATGTTAGCTTGTCAGAGCCAGGTTTATGATGTCCCATTTGGGGAGAATAAATACAGTCCACACACCAATCTACAGCAACGCACGGCTGCACACACACTGACTTAGTGACCTACCATGTCTGCATGCACCTGAGAGGACTGGGTCCCACCACTGATGAGGCTGGCCACACACCCTCCCCAAGTCCCATCCAATCACATTACTAACCTATCACCACGCTTCGTCTCAGCAGACACAGGGAATCCGTGTCTTGGCTTTGGCTGCTTGTGTGCACGGCTGCAGCCTGCAAGTAGTGCTTCTCTGTTGCCGGTGGTGTGCGGGCAAGCGACTGGCTGCTAAAAGTCCAATTACATTATGCTGCTGTTGTAGGGGGTGTGGGCTGGCCCTGGGCCTGTCCGGCTAGGCCCCATGGGAAGATCGGGCCTCATACAAGTGTATTGGCTGCCCCCCCTGATGGCGACCCTGCTTGGGGGACTTTTAAGTGTCCTAAAGGGAAGCATTCAAAAAATACACAAATCCTTAACCGCTTGCTGACCGCTGGTCGGCAATTGACGGCGACAAGGTGGCTCTATTGCGCAAATCGCCATCATATGACGGCGGCTGCGAGATCAGTCTAGTGAGCGCGCGCGCCGCTGGAGGCGCGCCCGCGTGCTCACTGTGTCCGGGGAGGGCCAGGGAGCGGGTGCGGCAGATTCGATCTCCGCCAGCCACCCGCGATGCCCCCCCCGGAGTGAAAGAACAGAGGTCCGTGTAAGTAAACACGGACCTCCGTTCTGTGAGGGGGGAAGGGCTGTGATCACAGCCTTCCTCTACATGGAGGCTGTGATCACTTCCCATCCCCAGCTAGGGCAGCCCACACACAGTTAGAACACGCCCAGGGAACATAGTTAACCCTTAGAGCGCCCCCTGCAGGTTAACCCCTTCACTGCCAATGGCATTTACACAGTAATCAGTGCATTTTTATAGCACTGATCGCTGTATAAATGCCAATGGTCCCAAAAAAGTGTAAAAATGGTCCGACATGTCCGCTGAAATATCGCAGTACCGCTAAAAATCGCAGATCTCCGCCATTACTAGTAAAAAAAAATAAATAAATAAAAACCCCAGAAATGAATTCTCATCATCCGTAAACGCGACCACTTTTGCGCAAACCAATCAATAAACGCTGATTGCGATTTTTTTAATCACAAATATGAGGAAGAATATAAATCGGCCAAAACCGATGAAAAAAAATTTTTTTTATATTTTTTTTTGGATTTGTATTTTAGCAAAAAGTAAGAAATTTGGGTTTTTTTGCAAAATTGTCGCTCTTTTTTTGTTTATAGCGGCGATCAGAAATGATGCAGCGGTGATCAAATACCACCAAAAGAAAGCTCTATTTGTGGGAAAAAAGGATGCAAATTTAGTTTGGGTACAACATCGCACGACTGCGCAATTATCAGTTAAAGCGACGCAGTGCCGAATCGCAAAAAGGGCTCTGGTCCTAAAGGGGAAATCCTTCCGGGGCTGAAGTGGTTAAAAATAAATTATTTGGTGATGCCTTAAACCTGCAGGTGAAGTTGCAAATGCAATATGATGTACTTCTTAAAAGTGACATTTTGGGGGGAATGAATAAAACCTGCCTGAGCAAACTTTGACTCAACTGGAGTGACCAATCAGCATTGTTGAAAAAAAGAAAGATAAAAGCTCATGCTATGGGTGATAGCATCAGGTGAGATAGAAGTTGTGTCAAACACTTTTTTAGAATTTCCCCTATGTGTTTACAAACAGGTTATGGTGGGTCACTGGCCCATTAAGGAAAAGAGGGGAGAGATGACTGAGTTGTCATTGTCACTGAGATGCAGGATACGGATTGGCACCTCTAGCTGCAAGGATTTTCCCCATCCTGTATCCTTCCCAGATCCAGCTACCATCAAATTTTCCTAGTTGGTCTCGAAGTAGATGTAATGCCCCTGCCCATACTTGCTAGACCATGTGTCTGTGGTCATGTGGGCTCTGCTGCTGATCATGTGGTCCAGCGACACAGAGACATTGGGGTAGATATACTAAAGGCAAATAGACTGTGCACATGATTGGATGATGGAAATCAGCAGAGCAATTGCACCTGCAAAGTGCCATATATTTGCCTTTAGTAAATGAACCCCATTATCTTGCACATGCTGGTGGAGGGCAAACATATCCTTCTAGTCAAAAAATGATGGCTGGGTACCTGCTACTATACCTACAATGGCTGATGCACTGCACGCAAAGGCTGCAGACCACAATGGTGCTGTTGGCAGCAGATACAGTAAAGGAGATCCACAGTGCCAAGCTCTTTCAATTTGCTGCCAATTTGCTGCTGCCATGCACTGTCATGGCACTAGCCAGTTTCTACCAAACACATACCTAAAGTCTAAATTTTGAAATGTTGAATATTTTAGGAATAATTGATGATATGAAAATGGAAGGGGGTACGGGAATGTGGGGTTGTGTTTTTGTGCATTGTTTTGACATCTTGTTAAACATTTAAGATAATGTAGTGTAGTACTATGAAAAAAAGAAGCTCAAAAACTATGCTATTGAATTGTTGTGCTACTGGCCAATTAGTGCAAAGTTGAGAGCTTACGTTTTATTTTTTTCATTTTTTTGTAATATTCCTATAGCTTTTAAATCTGTTGTGGCTGCTACTTACACCTGTCAATTCAAGTCTGTTACCTCTTGATAAAAAAAAATCTAAAACGAGGTTTTGTAACTAAAACGGCCTAATAAATCATTTTTTAATAGTAAGTAAGCCAAGCAATATTGTAAAAGGAAAACATTGTGTGATGTTAGAATATGGTGTCACCATGAGAATTGTACTGTTCCATAACACTACATATGGCTTAAAAGCATCTCATGTAACTGAAAATACTGTATTATTGTTTTTACAATGTTGCCATTGATGTTGCATAAAAGGAGGACCCTCTTCCCACTGATCAGTATTTTTTAAAATGTATTTTTGTATTGGTGCATGAGAAGGATGGTGCACAGCTCCTAAGATATTTGTTTGACAATCCCTTGCCCATTAGTGTTAAAAATTATTTTATTTGTATTTTTTAATAATTTATTTTTCTATATTGTTTTTCTCCTTAGTGACTCAAATGGGATTATCTGCTATTGGGTCAGCCATCTTGGGTGCATTCAGTAGGATATTATACTAGGGCCACTTTTTCTATAGTCCTTTCCCCCCTGAGGAACTTACATGGCTTTATTTGCTCTTGAGGTAGCCATCATATGTGAATTCAGTAAACTATGATACTAGGGCCAATTTTAGGCAAGAGTCAAATAATCCACCAGCATGTCTTTGATATGTGGGAGTTATCTGGAATAACTGGAGGAAACACATCTCAATACAGATAGTTTGCTGATTAGGACTCAAACAAAGAACTCTAGTATTGCAAAGCAGAAATGCTAACCCGTACGCCACTGTGCCCCCACTTTAATGGGGTTCCGAATTAAGTTCACAATTTTTGGACCTTAATATGGGTTCAGTGAACCCACGCGCATTCACTATGCCTATTTTCAGAGCATTCTTTTTGTCTGCTTTCAGACCCCAGCTGTAAACTAACTAGAGTAACTGGTTATCTCGTTTCACTAGTCACAGTCACTGATTTTACTAGTAATAACTACAGAATTAGGAAGTGTCAGTGTTTTGGATCACGCCTTAGAGACCAATTTCATGCTTATGCAGAGGTAAGATGTAGATAAGTTTATTTGTTTTACAAACTTGTACATAGAGCTATATCATTAAGCTGTAGATCACTAATGACTAATTACATTGAAGTCCAATTTCCTGTTCTATTATTGGTAACCTATTGATTAAAAAATGTGTATTGGGAAGATACTTTTTCCCACGGAAGCAATGTTTCAACAAAAGGTAATTTACACATTGTCAAACTCCCAGTAGGGATTACAGGTGTAACAAACAACCAAGCAAACAATGGAAGTACAAAATGCTAATGATGTACCCAAATGGTAAAGACCTGTCTAATCTGCGGTTTTACCTACTCACTAAAATACCTTTAAAATGCATGGATCTAGATTTAAAGTGTAATCCTATAATGGCTGGGCAGAATCACTTTTCTAACATGTTCTTAGTCTTAAAGTACCAGTAAACCTTAAAAATATTGTATCTGAAAGAGCAACTAATATCGTTGAGCAAAATTATAGAAGAATTGCATTATCTTCACAGTGATTGGAATATTTGGCATTTAGTCTGCTTTTCTCTGCATCTATTATTTTATTGCAACTAAAATTCAGAAAAGGGCAACTGACATCATTCTTTGTTTATGGATACTGTATAGAAAGTAAGAAAAATGCTGGAAAAAACTCCCATGAGTTGAATGATTGAGTAATTGTCATACAAAATGTGACAATGCTAAAAACTGAGAAATGACCTGGGTAGGAAGGGGTTAAAACTGTCTGGTCTTGAAGATGATAAACAGCAACTAACCTTGGAAATAAATCTTGAAATTAAAAAAAAAATACAGCATACAATTGCACCACAAGCCATATTGTAATATATCATTATTAAAAATTACCTTTGCTTGTGAATCTGCAGTGCTGTAAGTTTCTGTAAATTTGCAATATGGCAATCTGGAGCTGTTCATTTTACAAATAATGTATGGAACGCTCCCCCGGAATGCCATTACCAGCTTCCATGATTGGCTCACTGATTTTCCCAGAAGCCTGCACTAAGATATAAATTTGATTTTGGGCATCCTCACATCCTCTGCAACAAAAATGTAATTTTTGGTGAGATACCCCCAAAGGGTTAAGCATGTCTAAAGGGATTCAGACCCTGCCACTTTCCTCATTAGAATCCTGCAAATGCAGAAGCTTATCAATAATGAAAAAGTCACTCCCCTTCACATTCACTTTGCACATAGACACAGACAAACAAACAGCTATTTCTTTTGAATAACAAAAGGTAGGGATCTGCAACAAAGTTTGTTAAATCCCCACAGTATACATTGATCACCCAGAGAGGAATGTTTTTTTCTCAACAAAAGTAGATTTACTCTTTACTCAAAACAGGGCAATAAAAAAAAAAAGCAACAGGCCTCTCTAAAGGTTCCTCATATATGTTATATACAGGAAAAATAGAAAACCTAGGTGGTTGATCCCTGGCCCCTCTCCTGGGTACTTGATTTGATACCTTGAAAGGATATTCAATACATTTTGTAAAAGGTACGGCAATTTTACCTGTATTATGGATTTAGGTAGTGACACTGATGAAGGATATATATAAATATATTACTCACCTGTTATAAGCATATAACTCACTCGTATTGACAGTGAACTCCTTGAAAAAAGGAAGTTAGACTTGGATATAGTCTCCTTGATAACCATTCTCCTAGCCCACTATAGTGATTTATTTGGTCAAGTGGAGATAGGGGGATTTATCATATCTATATTTTGAATTCTCTATATTATTCTTCATCCCACAATATGATTCTGATGCAAAATGGTGCTCCTTAGGTCCTTGTTGGTCTCATTGCTCTTCCCAGGGACATAAGCAGCTCTCTCAGATGTTGATGATAGATATGTTTTTACTGTAGGCTAATATATATACATACAGTATCTCACAAAAGTGAGTACGCCCCTCACATTTTTGTAAATATTTTATTCTATCTTTTCATGTGACAACACTGAAGAAATGACAGTGTAAATAAGCTTTCCCCTCAAAATAACTCAACACACAACCATTAATGTCTAAACCGCTGGCAACAAAAGTGAACACACCCCTAAATTAAAATGTCCAAATTGGGCCCAATTAGCCATTTTCCCTCCCCAGTGTCATGTGACTCGTTAGTGTTACAAGGTCTCGGGTGTGAATGGGGAGCAGGTGTGTTAAATTTGGTTTTATCGCTCTCACTCTCTCATACTGGTCACTGGAAGTTCAACATGGCACCTCATGGCAAAGAATGTTGCTCTACATAAAAATGGCCTAGGCTATAAGAAGATTGCCAATACCCTGAAACTGAGGTGCAGCACAGTGGCCAAGACCATACAGCGGTTTAACAGGACAGGTTCCACTCAGAACAAGCCTCGCCAGGGTTGACAAAAGAAGTTGAGTGCACGTGCTCAGCTTCATATCCAGAGGTTGTCTTTGGGAAATAGACGTATGAGTGTTGCCAGCATCGCTGCAGAGGTTGAAGGGATGGGGGGTCAGCCGGTCAGTGCTCAGATCATATGCCGCACACTGCATCAAATTGGTCTGCATGGCTGTCGTCCCAAAAGGAAGCCTCTTCTAAAGATGATGCACAAGAAAGCCCACAAACAGTTTGCAGAAGACAAGCAGACTAAGGGCGTGGATTACTGGAACCATGACCTGTGGTCTGATGAGACGGGCAACCAGGTGAGGAGTACAAAGACAAGTGTGTCTTGCCTACAATCAAGCATGGTGGTGGGAGTGTCATGGTCTGGTGCTGCATGAGTGCTGCCAGCACTGGGGAGCTACAGTTCATTGAGGGAACCATGAATGCCAACATGTACTGTGACATACTGAAGCAGAGCGTGATCCCCTCCCTTCAGAGACTGGGCCTCAGGACAGTATTCCAACATGATAACGGCCCCAAACACACCTCCAAGATGACCACTGCCTTGCTAAAGAAGCTGAGGGGAAAGGTGATGGACTGGCCAAGCTTGTCTCCAGACCTAAACCCTATTGAGCATCTGTGGAGCATCTTCAAACAGAAGGCGGAGGAGTGCAAGGTATCTAACATCCACCAGATGTCATCATGGAGAAGTGGAAGAGGACTCCAGTGGCAACCTATGAAGCTCTGGTGAACTCCTTGCCCAAGAGGTTTAAGGCAGTGCTGGAAAATAATGGCGGCCTCACAAAATATTGACACTTTAGGCCCAATTTGGACATATTCAATCAGGGGTGTACTCACTTTTGTTGCCAGCGGTTTAGACATTTATGGCTGTGTGTTAAGTTATTTTGAGCAAATTTACACTGTTATACAAGCTGTACACTCACTACTTTACATTGTAGCAAAGTGTCATTTCTTCAGTGTTTTCACATGAAAAGATATAATAAAATATTTACAAACATGTGAGGGGTGTACTCAATTTTGTCAGATACTGTATATATCTGTTTAAATCTTAGTAAGACAAATCATGAATACATAAATCTATGAAATGTACAAATACAATAGTGAGTAAACACATAAGTGTTAGTAAAAATGAAAAAAATGTGGAAAAATAAAAATAATCGCAAAATCCCAAAAAGTGCTGGTGAGTAGAGTTGAGCGAACCTCTGGAAGTTCGGGTTCTGCTGGTCCGTCCGAACTTCGGGACAAAGTCCGGGTCCGGGTCCGGACGGAACCCGAACGATCGCACGGACAACGAACCCCATTGAAATCAATGGGGACCCGAACTTTTATGCACAAAAATGGCTGTAACAAAGTCCTGGAAAGCCCTAGAGGGCTGCAAAAGGAAGTAAAATGGGGGTAAGGGTAGGGCAAGTGCCCTACAAAAAAATGGGGCCAGGGAAATAACTGTAAATATTTTAAAAAAAATAAAAACATAAAAAAAGCAAAAATGGAGGTGAATGTGGATCATCTTCAAACTGTGTCTGAAAAGTATTAATTAATGGTAGAAGCCATATAACTGTTCTAAAATCATCTTCAAACTAGGGCAAGTGCCCTACAAATAAATGGGGATAGGGAAAATAAATTAAA
>BLSH010541697.1:1650331-1672394 GCA_018402905.1 Glandirana rugosa
AAAAGGGATGAGGGGGCATCTCGAGATTGAACTAAGAGTGGGATGTCATTAAAGTTTATGTATGTGTAAAGGCAGACGTACCAATACTTTTGACAATATAGGGTATATTTACTGAATTTACACCAGATGTAAAGCATGTTCAAATTATACATTTTTAAATGAATACAGAAAATGTGGATATTGAATAAAAGATTACATATCAATATTATATGTTACCATAAGATACAATATGATAACAGAAATTACAGTCATAAATCTTTCTGTCTAATGCCTTTATATAATAACAAAAACACATAATCTGTATGGCCGACCTTGTTTATCATATACAATCGCTACAATGAAGAGCTTGTTTACCTTAAGTTGGTACTGTGTCATTTTTAATTTTGTATGTAGGCCAGACCATCAGATCTGAAGGATTATGTTTTACAAAATAAAATAAAGGAAAAATAATAGGATATGAGTAAGAAAACAAAATAGAGAGTAGGGAAAATAGATAACAATAGGAGAACATGGTAGCAATACCAAAAGAAAGCTGTAGATATACAATGTAGCTGCTACTTTTGAATAAGTGATAATAATTGGTTGAATCCTTCAACAGGTACCATCTTAGCCACAGTTTGCGAAACTGGAATAATTTATCTGACGACAAGGCTCTAGTTTCTTCTATGGCATTTATAGAACCAATTTTGTACAACCAATTTTTTACTGAGGAGATTGAACTATTTTTCCAATGTAAGGGAATCAATGTTTTGGCCAAACTAAGAAGGTGAATATTTCCAATGTAAGGGAATCAATGTTTTGGCCAAACTAGGAAGGCGAATAGTTAATTAATTTTTATTGCGGTGTAGGGGTTTATCAGAAATATGTAATAAACAGCATTCTAGTGTAAGATATATATTCGTTTTAGAATTATTATTATTATGGGAATCAATTCTTTCACACAACTCCAAAATGGTTCAATAATCAGGCAAGTCCACCAAATATGGTATAAGGAGCTATGGTCTTTGATGACATCTCCAGCATAAATCTGATGCCAGTGAATACCAATTTCTAGTTTTTGTAGGCATAGTGTACCACTGGGTTAGAAGTGTAGAAGAGGTTTCTTGTAATTGAGGGCTGATAGAGCATGTATGTGCTAAAATGCAAGCTCTTTCCCGTTGTGTTTCAAAAATGTTACCTGTAGAGCATTTTCCCATTAATCGGTATATTTATCTGATTCCAAATGTTCAATATAATAGCATAGACTTTAAGTATATGAGGCTGAATGTTTAAAAGTAGTTCCTTGAATACCAATATTTTCAAACTTAGATCTATTTTAAGGCAGAACTTGATGAGCACTTTCCTATTATTTCAAGGCATAGGAATCAACTGTTTAATAAAACCAGTGCCTTTATTCTCTATTTAACTGGTCTCTAACTGTTGAGTTTTAATGCACACATTCCAATAACGAATAATGCTTTCTGTTATCATCTCAGAGCTGAATTGCAGTGCATTTTGAAAAATTCGACATGTATTTTTTTCTGTGCTATTGTGTGTTGTGAGTGAGTGAATGGCACTGCCTTAAACACATGTAACATGCATTTTGATGCATTGGCAACAGGTATTAACAAACCTTTGTCAGTAGCTTTTACCAGTGCTGTCTTAACAAATGAGCACACCTGGGTGCTGCACAGAGGCCCCAGGTTCAAGGAGGGCCCATGATCAGGGCCAGGAAAAAAAGGGGACTGGATGTTGTGTTGAGGGGGTGCACTGGTGATTTGGCCCCTCATGTTGCTCTTTTTTAACAGGAGTAACTGCAATTTTACACCAGCCAGAAGGAGCAGCAGCTGCCTGGAGAGAGGATTCATCTTTCTCACCCTCCTGCAGGAAGTGAAAGAGAGCTGGACAGTCTCAAGGCAGGAGAGGAAGAAGGAGTTACCTTCTCTGTAGGTTGGAACAGCATTTGAGATCTGCGAGTACAAGGGGAGGGGGGGCGAACTCTGATGTAAGGGGCACTGTAAAGGGGGAACCTGATTTATGGGAACACTGTGATAAGGGAACCTAATCTATGAGGACACTGTGATGGAGACGCCTGATATATGAGGACAGTGTGATGGGGGAACCTGATGTATAGGAACACTGTGATCAGGGAACCTGATGTATGGGAAAACTATGATGGGGACACTTGATGTATGGGGACACTGTGATGAGGACACCTGATATATGGGGATACTATGATGGGGAAACTTGATGTATGGGGACACCTGATGTATGGTGGCGCTGTGATGGGGGAACCTGGGGCCACTGTAATAGGGGAACCTGATGTAAGCGGACACTGTGATGGGAACACCTGATGTACAGTATATGGGCAATGTGATGGGGAACCTGATGTATATGATATGGGCACTGTGATAGGGGAACGGGATGTAAGGGGGCACTGTGATGGAGACACATAATGCAGGCTGATAGGGGCCCCAGAGCATTACTTTGCCCAGGGGCCCATGATGCCATGAAGATGACACTGGCTTTTGCTGCTATCTACTCCAAATCCCACAGAGAAAAATGCATTGAAAACATGCAGGTCAACGCACAAATGATGCATACAATGATTCATGACAAGGCACCTGCCTAGTGCTACAAAAAAAAGTACCTCTACACACAAGCATAGTTCTAATGGGGTTCTTATATATATGTTTTACGAAAACACATTTTAAATAAACAGCCAGCAAAATATGTTTAGTAGGTTTTTTTAAGCAAAACTGCCACACAACCCATTTTGTAATGTACTTTTAGTGAACATTACTTTCCCACTCCAATCAGCAGCAAGCTCTATTTGTCAAAACTGCTAAAATGCAAAATTTTTCTTTCTTAAACTTTTAATGTGTCAGTAGATTTACAGTCTAACCTGCACATTCCCACATTTCTATTGCCTAGCTTCACCACATGATGCAAGCTTCTATGTGCCTTGGCAGCTTGGTGCTTAGTCCAAAAGATTTGTACTCAGATCCATACAGATCAGAGTCCAGTGGCAATGTATTTAGCTGATATGGAATTACCAGTTTTCCATTAAAAACAAAACAAACAAACGAAAAAACAACAACTCAGTTTTTTGTTCAGTTCGCTGGTTTGAACAAAAAAAATTGCCTGTGTTATCAGGCTTAAAGAGGATCTCCAGGCTCCATCAGAAATACAAATACTGTAGCTGCTGACTTTTAATATAAGGACACTTGCCTGCCCAGGGATCCCGCAATGTCCTCACCTGAGCCAATTCTTCAGGGATCAAGTCACATGACCTTGATGACACGCGTAGGGTAGAGTCGGGGGACACTGCTGCACACAGGAAGTGAGGTGGAAACCTTTGTATTCAGCTGACCACAGGAGCTGTTTGTTTTAAACTTAAATGTAGGTTGCTATTTTTTAATATGTTTAATAGATACCTACTTTGAAATTACTACACCACAGGGACCCTTTTTTTGCATGAATCTTTATATGGAGGAAAAACTGCAGTTTTTAAGGGCCAGACACCCCACTAAAGAAAGGGTATTTGGATATACAGTGGAACAAATGAGGAGGAGGACGTTAGAGGACCCCACCGTGCATACCCCAGCATATAGGCGAAGGCGAAATTTGACCTAGTAAGAGAGGTCAAACATAGAGGTGAGCGCATTAGTTGAGAGGTGGTGGGGATCACCAAAGCACCAGCACTTTTTGATTATGGACTATTATTTATATGGACTCATTTATGAACTGCTTATACATGTTGCGCTCTTAAGAAATTTTGAGCTTATGCGATTTATGCTGCAATATTGTGTTTTCGTGATTATGCAATTTTGTTGTGATTTTTTTCACATTACACATTGTGCTTCACATTTATTTGCACTGTTATTAGAGTATATTTAGGAACCAGTGCTTGATTTTATGCATTTGATATATATATATATATATGATCCACTAATACTATTCACAAAGGACAAAAGGACACTAAGGAGGTAGAGTTCATACTTTGTTTGCACTTACATTTGGTAATGTTATGTACTCACGTATGAATTGCATACACATGTTGCACTATTAAGGACTTTTTCAGTTTTATGCAATTTTATTGTTGAGATTGCGCTTTTGCCAAGTTGTTGCATTTTGTTTCACATTTTCACTTATACTTGTGTATTCACTAATATTATTCACCAAGAACATTAAGGAGGAAGGTTTCAGATTTTGTTTGCACTTTATAATTTCAACACAATTTTATTGACACTACTAAGGGCACTAAGCGCAACAACATACTCTCATTACTAAACACTAGCTGCAGCTCAACATAAATGATCCTGAGAAGATCCAGTTGATACAAAGACATAAACAGACAGAGGTGTCCGTTTATGAAACAGAGAAGAGCTGAGATCCTGAGGATCACGGCTGATCTCTCAGGTGTACCAGTTTATGAAGCTGAGATGAGGAGTGGAAAACATGTTCTTCACTTCTCATCACTTCTCATCACAAGACACACCCTTCTGCCATTCACTTTTACACAAATGACTGGTTTATGAAGGAGAGATCTGAAGATCTCAATGGCCTTCTCTGTAAAATATCTCCGTCCCAGATTCACCAGCTCAGAGGTGGAGAATTTGGGTGTGAAGCTGCTGTGATGTGAGGAAAAAGGTCTTTTTCTTCCTAATATCAGCACCAGCGAGGTTAAGGATTGATATCAATAATAACTATATATGTTTATGTGTATAGTTGTGTTATTTATATATATATATATATATATATACACACACACACACTATAGTTATAATATATTGTCTTTTAGGACTCATTCACATCTGAGCAATGCAGAATTGTTGGCAGAATTAGGCAATTCATGGTGCAGTTCCAAATTGCACTAAAATTGTATCAAAATATGTACTGCGTTTTTGGGTGCCATTCATTGCTAATGTCACCCCAAATGCAGCTAGCAGACATGCATTTTGCCACACATTTTGTTCTTTCACAAATATGCTACCAACACGCCAATATGCAAAAACGCTTAACGCTGCATGTCCAAAAAAGATTAAATTTAGCTTTTTGGGCCTGTCTTTAAGTGCATTTTGGTGCAGTTTTTTTTTAATGCGCATTTTGCTACTTTTAACAACACACATTTTGGTGTGTTTTTTTAAACGCATTTTAGCACATTTTTATGTGCATTTTGGTGTTTTTTTAACATGTATTTTGGCTAATGTTTTACCTGCGTTTTTGTGTGCATTCTGGAAATGCATGCAAAATGCATGTTATGCTTGTGGTGTTAATGGCACCCCAAAAGTGGCTAGCAGATGTGTTGTTTGCAACAATACACATAAAAACCAAATCAAAATGCACATTAAAAAGTGCCAAAATATGTGTTAAAAGAAGTGCCAAAATGTGCATTACAAACTACACCAATATGCATTTTAAAATAACCTGTGTCAAAATGTGCGTTAAAGCACCAAAATGTGTGTTTAGAAAAGCTCCAAAATGCCCAGTAAAAAAAATCCACACCAAAATGCCCTGTTAAAAAGCAGTACATTTTTATGTGCATTTTGGTGTTTTTTAACCACTTCAGCCCTGGAAGGATTTCACACTTTAGGACCAGAGCCCTTTTTGTGATTCGGCACTGCGTCGCTTTAACTGACAATTGCGTGGTCGTGCGACGTTGTACCCAAACGAAATTTGCGTCCTTTTTTTCCCACAAACAGAGCTTTCTTTTGGTGGTATTTGATCATCGCTGCATCATTTCTGATCGCCGCTATAAACAAAAGAAGAGCGACAATTTTGCAAAAAAACCCAAATTTCTTACTTTTTGCTAAAATACAAATCCAAAAAAAAAAATATAAAAAAAATGTTTTTTCACCGTTTTTGGCCGATTTATATTCTTCCTCATATTTGCGATAAAAAAATCGCAATCGGCGTTTATTGATTGGTTTGCGCAAAAGTTTACGGATGATGAGAATTCATTTTTGGGGTTTTTATTTATTTTTTTATTTTTTATTAGTAATGGCGGCGATCTGCGATTTTTAGCGGTATTGAGATATTGCAGCAGACATGTCGGACCATTTTGACACTTTTTTGGGACCACTGGCATTTATAAAGCTATCAGTGCTATAAAAATGCACCGATTACTGTGTAAATGCCATTGGCAGTGAAGGGGTTAACCTGCAGGGGGAGCTCTAAGGGTTAACTGTGTTCCCTGGGCGTGTTCTAACTGTGGGGGGGACTGCCCTAGCAGGGGAAGGGAAGTGATCACAGCTTCCGTGTAGAGGAAGGCTGTGATCACAGCCCTTCCCCCTTCACAGAACGGAGGTCCGTGTTTACTTACACGGACCTCCATTCTTTCACTCCGGGGGGGGCATCGCGGGTAGCTGGCGGCAATCGAGGCCGCCGCACCCGCTCCCTGGCCCTCCCCGAACACAGTGAGCGCGCGGGAGCGCCTCCGGCAACGCACGCGCTCATAGTGCGCGATCTCGCAGCCGCCATCAGATGACGGCGATTTGCCATATCGCACCACTTTGTCGCCGTCAACCTGCGGTTGGCAGTCGGCAAGTGGTTAAATAATGTCAAAATGTGCAACAAAAATGGGACAAAATACACATTTAAAAATATGCCAAAATGTGCTTAAAAACTGTTAAAAAAATCACCGGTGATCAGTGCTTATTATCTTCATGTATTTATACGGTCTTTTTAAACTTTGGTTTCACCTATTAAACTCAGCTGCTCTGTAATCACACCCAGGTATCTCACCCAGATCACAGGCACCCCTCCCCCTTCTATACAGATCTCGGGTGTTCTCCGAGGAAAAACTTCTCCTCTCTTCTCCTTCTGAGAAGAAATGTTCTCCACTTCATAAACAGGGTGCCAGTGGAGATGATTTTTCTCAGAGAACTGCTGAGAACTGAAATGAGATAAATTATCTCTGTTAGATAAACGTACACCAGAGAGTGCCCTCTGCCTGTTCATACCCATCCATAGGAATGAATGAGCAGCACACATGTGCAATGGACATATGACCTAACCAGGACTATTAATAAGCAAAGGCTGTGTGATGCTAGGCAGGACTGCACATTGAAGACCTGCAGAGCAAGGTTGAGGGTAAGTAGTTTATGCTGGTGGTTACACTGAGTGGTTGGGGACTCTAATGGGCAACTCCACTAAGCAAAACTTAAATCAAACTTGTTCTTGGTCAATGACCTAAAATATTAAAGCAGAAGGTTAAGCATGAAAGACATGCAACTAGCATCTTCAAATGGAGAGGTCAGAAATGGTACCCTCCTCTTATCTCTTATGACAGATTTCCTTTTAGCTGCCTTACAAAGGGCTGTATCTCAATTATTATCTAATTGTTATCTAATAATTATTATCTAATATATTTGAAAGCTAATAATTCATTGCCTTAATTTAAATAAACCAATCTTTTTCCTGGACAACCACACAAAGTTCCTGACAACATACGATATACTTTTTATTTCTAAGGTATGGATATATATGGTAATCACTAACATAGTCAATGTCAAAAAAGTCATAGTCAGTGTCAAAAAAGCTATCATCCTACCCCTTGCAGTTAAATAAGCAGACTATACAAGGCCTCTTTAAATGCTGGTTCTCATCTGTTGGGTTGGAATTAAGTAAATACCTATTGTAGTGTACTCTACAGCTTAATTAATCTCTAAGCTGCCCTGTTTTACTAGTACTGAGGTTATGTTTGGAAGGTAACTTGACAATTCGATCGCATGGACAAGCCCTAACCGTCACCTCCACACCCCATGGTAAATAAATACTCAGGGATGTTTTTGTTAGTTAATGTAAACAGAATCCGAATAAATTCTATGCATATCAAATAACTAAACAATTTCCTCACATCTACAACTAACCTAGGCAGGAAATGTCTCATTTGGTTAGCAATAGAGAGACTATTAATCGCCTCATTAAACCGATTATTCATAGAGAGTAGCATGATTATGTGTAGAAAAGCTAGAGAACCCAATTTATGTTTCTAGGACATAGTTATCATTAGTTCAGAGTTACAGTATGTCTGGTGATTGACAAAACTTTAGAAAATACAAAGTTAAAATGGTTGATGGTTAGCTATGGCATAAATAGAGAATATTGACTAAAGAAAAACGTGTGCAGATGCCAGGTTGCATTTTATGCTTTATATTAGACTTAGGGTTATTAACTAGAGAAATCCATATCCCTTGAGGGTATGGGAACCAAAGGTTGGGATATGGGACTGGACCTCTGAATAATTTTGAACATTGAAACAGTATTCTATGCATTACTGAAACTGAAATCAAAGTGGAGAAATCAACTGGCCATGTCAGATGACATGATAATATCCTGTACTTGGCAGAGGCTGGGAAGATGAGGAGGCTCCTCTTTCACCTCCTGCCCAACACTCCTGAAGGTGGTGACAGAGAATGTGAGAGCACAGAGTGGCATGTGTGCCAGAGTTTGTAGATTCAGCTGCATGCCATAATTCCGCCTTCCTCAGATGAATCGCTTGACTTTTGCGATGCGCTGGGTGCAGGCGCTGAGGGGCTCTGAGCAGGCCTGCCTGCTTATGGTGTGGTTTATTGGAGGATTGACTCTCTAATGGATTCCTGAATCATCTTGGTTACTTCCCTTGTATCCGATTCCTTCTCCCTGGTAGCTTCTTCGAAGCATCTGCGACAGGCTAACCTATCTGGTAGTGCGGTGTCGCCGCAAATCCAGCAAGCATTTGTGGCTGGCCTGGGTGAGGCACATCTGCGTGAGGCAGAGCTTTTCTGATATGAATGGCTGTGCCTTGAGGAAGACCTGGAGTGGCTTCTCCTGCGACTTGAATGGCTTCTGCGGCCTGAATGGCTACTTCTATGGCTTGAGTGGCTACGCCCGCGTCTTGAGCAACTTCCTCCATGACTAGGGAGCTCTTTGCGTTTTGATGCTGACGATCTTGAGGACCTGACAGGGCTGTTCAAACAGACAGCGTTAGTGGCATGCTCTCTTTTTTCCCATCTTCACTACTTACCAGCTTTTCCCCTTACCTTTTAGGCTGTGGATGGTCTAACTGGGCAGCGGTGTCCATGAAGCGAAAAAGGGTTCCACCCTTTTTGGAATGTGAGTGAGACACTAAAGAGGTGAGTAACCCAGCGCATTATTACAAGAAAAAGGAGAAAGGCAAGAGAGAGCTACCTGAAGAAGGGTGACAGAGGAGTAGGAGCCACATAAGCAGTATGATGACCGAATGCTCTTGTGCTGACAAGCTCAGAATACAGGCTTTCCTTAAATCTACCGCCATCGCGGCAGAAATGGCATCACACCCCTGCATACGCGATCACTTTCCGAGTGGGCCGCCACCATGTTGGAAATGGGCAAAGAGGGGTACCCATGACGTCACTTCTGCCCACATGTGCAGAACATCCGGACGCTCGGCCGCCATCTTCAGAAGGGCATGGAGGTTCTTGTGGAACTACAGGGCTCAGCAGAGCAACAGGAAATTAAAGTAAAGCTAAAAATTAACAGAATGTGCTGAAGATCAGATGTGGAGGCCGTTGCAAGCTTTCCAAGCCTGTTTTAAGGCTTGTGAGGTGGCAGACACAGTACCCCTGAGACCATCAGAGTGGGGGTTCCTTCCATCAAGCTCATTTAGAGACTGTACAGGCAAGGACTTCAAACCGGGAGAGGCTGAACCTGGCACCCGGTACCTGAGCACCTGGTAAGGGGTGCTGATCCATTTTATCCTGAACAGGTGAGGAAAAAAAGGAGAATACTGTGAGTAGTCTGTCTCTTTAATTTATAGATATTCAGTCCTATCAGGTTGTGGGGGCGGAGTCACAGCCCATAATTATGCTGCCATGATGTGACAGGAAATATATACAGTATATATATATATATATATATATATATATATATATATATATACACACATATATACAGGTGCTGGTCATATAATTAGAATATCATCAAAAAGTTGATTTATTTCACTAATTCCATTCAAAAAGTGAAACCTGTATATTATATTCATTCATTACACACCGACTGATATATTTAAAATGTTTATTTCTTTTAATGTTGAGGATTATATCTGACAACTAAGGAAAATCCCAAATTCAGTATCTCAGAAAATTAGAATATTGTGAAAAGGTTCAATATTGAAGACATCTGATGCCACACTCTGATCAGCTAATTAACTCAACACCTGCAAAGGCCTTTAAATGGTCTCTCAGTCTAGTTCTGTAGGCTACACAATCACAAGACTGCTGACTTGACAGTTGTCCAAAAGCCGACCATTGACACCTTGCACGAGGAGGGCAAGACACAAAGGTCATTGAAAAAGAGGCTGCCTGTTCACAGAGCTCTGTGTCCAAGCACATTAATAGAGAGGTGAAGGGAAGGAAAAGATGTGGTAGAAAAAAGTGTACAAGCAATAGGGATAACCGCACCCTGGAGAGGATTGTGAAACAAAACCCATTCAAAAATGTGGGGGAGCTTCACAAAGAGTAGACTGCAGCTGAAGTCAGTGCTTCAAGAACCTCTACGCACAGACGTATGCATGACATGGGTTTCAGCTGTCGCATACCTTGTGTCAAGCCACTCTTGAACAACAGACAGCGTCAGAAGCGTCTCGCCTGGGCTACAGACAAAAAGGACTGGACTGCTGCTGAGTGGTCCAAAGTTATGTTCTCTGATGAAAGTAAATTTTGCATTTCCTTTGGAAATCAGGGTCCCAGAGTCTGGAGGAAGAGAGGAGAGGCACACAATCCATGTTGCTTGAGGTCCAGTGTAAAGTTTCCACAATCAGTGATGGTTTGGGGTGCCATGTCATCTGCTGGTGTTGGTCCACTGTGTTTTCTGAGGTCCAAGGTCAATGCAGCCATATACCAGGAAGTTTTAGAGTACTTCATGCTTCCTGCTGCTGACCAACTTTATGGAGATGCAGATTTCATTTTCCAACAGGACTTGGCACCTGCGCACAGTGCAAAAGCTTCCAGTACCTGGTTTAAGGACCATGGTATCCCTGTTTTTAATTGGCCAGCAAACTCGCCTGACCTTAACCCATAGAAAATCTATGAGGTATTGTGAAGAGGAAGATGCGATATGCCAGACCCAACAATGCAGAAGAGCTGAAGGCCACTATCAGAGCAACCTGGGCTCTCATAACACCTGAGCAGTGCCACAGGCGGATCGACTCCATGCCACGCCGCATTGCTGCAGTAATTCAGGCAAAGGAGCCCCAACGAAGTATTAAGTGCTGTACATGCTCATACTTTTTATGTTAATACTTTTCAGTTGGCAAAGATTTCTAAAAATCCTTTCTTTGTATTGGTCTTAAGTAATATTCTAATTTTCTGAGATACTGAATGTGGGATTTTCCTTAGTTGTCAGTTATAATCATCAAAATTAAAAGAAATAAACATTTGAAATATATCAGTCTTTGTGTAATGAATGAATATGATATACAAGTTTCACTTTTTGAATGGAATTAGTGAAATAAATCAACTTTTTGATGATATTCTAATTATATGACCAGCACCTGTATATGTATATATATGTGTATATATATTTCCTGGACCTCCTCATGTCAGCCTACTATGGGTCAGCTCCACCCCCTCTGACCCCTTCAGGACAACCTCTTTCCCAGCCTATAAGAGGCGGCTGTCTGCCCATATGCAGTGTTCTTTTTTCGTCCTCACTCCGGACGCCTCTTAAAAAAATAGATATATTCATGCACACACGCAAGAAGAAGCACGGTAGGAGACTTACTGCAAAACCTTGTCTTGTCCATGCGATCCTGCTCAGGTTCATGGACTCTCCTGAGTTCAGTAGACCCCCTGTCTGGGCTGTAAATATCCCTTTGTGGGGTACCCTTGGTGCTGGGTCTCAGTTAGCAGTATAAATTACTGCATGTGTACACTGGCCTCTAGAGAGTGGTTAAATACTGCTGGTTTGGGCTGTGTGGCGAATTGATGAAATAGCAGGCAGGCTGAGGCTTGTAGTTCCACAGGAACTCTCAGGAGGTTGCTGAGAGTGGCCACTTTCTGGTATGATAGGAATGCCCTCTCCCATGCTTGGGTTCCTGCTTCCCTGCAGTGATTACAACACCTGTGGCCCCAGCTTGTCTCTGTGCTGAGTGATGTGGGATCTCAACATGGCTGCTGCCTTGATTTGCTGGATAGATCTCTGGCTGTCTGTGTGTTTCCAGGTATCCTGGGTCCTCCTGCCTGCCTCTATAGCACCGAAGAACGCATGGAAAGGTTTGCTATTTTTTTTTTTTTTTTTGTGTATGTTTTTGTTTTTGGTTGTTATTGTTTTTAACCACTTAAGGACCGGAAGGATTTCCAGCTTTAGGACCGGAGCCCTTTTTGCGATTCGGCGCTGCGTCGCTTTAACTGACAATTGCGCGGTCGTGCGACGTTGTACCCAAACGAAATTTGCGTCCTTTTTTTCCCACAAATAGAGCTTTCTTTTGGTGGTATTTGATCACCTCTGTGTCATTTCTGATCGCCGCTATAAACAAAAGAAGAGCGACAATTTTGCAAAAAAACCCAAATTTCTTACTTTTTGCTAAAATACAAATCCAAAAAAAAAAATATAAAAAAACTTTTTTTATACCGTTTTTGGCCGATTTATATTCTTCCACATATTTGCGATAAAAAAATCGCAATTGGCGTTTATTGATTGGTTTGCGCAAAAGTGGTCGCGCTTACGGGTGATGAGAATTCATTTTTGGGGTTTTTATTTTTTTTTTTATTTTTTACTAATAATATCGGCGATCTGCGATTTTTTTGCGGTACTGCGATATTTCAGCGGACATGTCGGACCATTTTGACACTTTTTTGGGACCATTGGCATTTATACAGCGATCAGTGCTATAAAAATGCACTGATTACTGTGTAAATGTCATTGGCAGTGAAGGGGTTAACCTGCAGGGGGCGCTCTAAGGGTTAAGTATGTTCCCTGGGCGTGTTCTAACTGTGGGGGGACTGCCCTAACAGGGGAAGGGAAGTGGTCACAGCCTTCATGTACAGGAAGGCTGTGATCACAGCCCTTCCCCCTTCACAGAGCGGAGGTCCGTGTTTACTTACACGGACCTCCGCTCCTTCGCTCCGGGGGGGCCATCGCGGGTAGCCGGCGGCAATCGAAGCCGCCGCACCCGCTCCCCGGCCCTCCCCGGACACGCTCACTAGGCGCGATCACGCGGCCGCCGTCAGATGACGGCGATCCGCGTTACAGAGCCACTTTGCCTCCGTCAATTGCCGATTGACGGTCGGCAAGTGGTTAAAAGAGTGCATTCTTCTTCTCTACACTGAGAGAAGACCCAGATGCATGTTAAACACCCGAAGGGAAGTACTAAAGAGCCGCATCACCCGCAAAGAAAGAAGCGCTCAAAGCGGGATAAGTCGGGTCAGAGGAGTGGTCGGCGGCGGGATAAAATCCCTGTGCAAAGCCACTACAGATCACCCTCACCGGTGCCTCATTGCAGTGGTCACGGTGTATTTTCTAGCAGAAGAAGCCGTGGACCAGGTCAGGATGACAGTTGATGGCTCATTCTGTGGCGGCACGCAGAGCCCTAGGGCTGAAGCATTGGTCAGTGGATAGTGCTTCCAAGCACAGCCTTTGCTCAGTCCCTTTCAAAGGGAAATTTATTGGCAAGACCTTGGAGATCGAAAGAGGGTTTCGGGCAAGCTTCCGCGTACCAACCGGGGCGACCGTTCTTTAGGCAGTGCAAGGGGCAGGGTCCAGCCTTTCCCAAAGCCAAGGCGAACCAGCCAGCGAAATCTTCAGACAGGCCCTTCTAAAGGACCCCCATCCAAACTTCCTAAGTGGGAGCAGACTGTCTTACTTTGGAGAGGTTTGGGCGGAAGAAGTTTAAGATGCCTGGGTCTTGGACATCATTCAAAGAGGATATCGCCTAGAATTCAAGGAAAGATCTCCCTAGTCTCATTCTGTGGAGAGCTGGATTCTTACTTGTCCAGAGAAAAGGGGCTTTATTTATTAATGTAGGTAAATCATTTATTGGCATCTCAAGCAATCCTGCCAGTTGTGGAGCATGAGAAGGGAGAAGGATTATATTCTCCTCTGTTCTTGATAACAAGATCCTCAGGAGGATTCAGGCCGGTCCTGTACTTAAAAGCCCTGAATGCCTTCATGAAAGTCCCTCCATTCAGAATGGAGTCCTTGCAAGCCATCATTGTCCATTGTGAAGAATGGAGATTTGCTAGCGTCAATAGACCTAGCGGATGCCTACCTACATGTGCCCATAAGTGCATCACACCATCGCTTCAATTTCCAATTTTGTTGTCTGCCATTCGGGCTCTGCACAGCTCCAAGAACATTTTCAAACGTTTTGGCAGTTGTCATCGCTATCTTAAGAATCAGAGGCATTCAAATTCTTCATTATCTGGACGATCTTCTCCTCCGGGCCGCATCAAAGTCCCTCCTTCAACAGCACGTGCTGATAACCTACAACACGATCAGATATTTCAGTTGGTTAATCAACCATCGCAAGAGTCGGTTGCAACTGGCTCAAGTCCTAGGGTATCTAGGAATGCAATTCGACACTACCCAAGTTTGTGTATTTCTGCCTCTCAGGAAGATTGTGGAAATTCAGACCACATCAGAATTTGGAATGACCAGGCCACTTCTGATGGCCAAGGAGTGTATGCAGTACCTGGGCCTATTGTCTTCCAGGATACAGGTAGTACCCTGGGCCAGATGACGGAAGGGGAGATTTCAATACAGTTTTCTCCATCAATGGGATCGCCACTCGCTAACCCAGATCTACCATTCAGTACCAATAAAACAGTCGCTGATGTGGTGGAAGATATCTCAGAATCTATATCGCAGGGTGCCTCTCGACCCTCCAGTTCCTGTAGTGCTTACTACAGATGCCAGCCTAGAAGACCGGGGAGCTCATTCCTTAGGCCCACAAGTACAGGGCAAATGAGAGGCATCTCTATCTCAGCATTCAAACCTGTTAGAATTAGAGGCCGTTCGGCATGCTCTAGTAGTCTTCCAATCAATTTTGCAAAGGGGGCAGTCAAAGTCCTTCCCGACAACAAACCATGGTAGCCTACGTGGCCCTCAAGGGGGCACCAGGAGTCTCCCACTGCTCAGAGTGGCATGCCATATTTTTCTCTAACAGCAGCATACCTTCCGGGTGCACAAAACAAGCTGGTGGAAAACTGAGTTGGAGATTCTTGGATCTGAACGAACGGGGCTTGAATCCCGGATACCTGTTTAAAAATCTACAGGGTCTGGGGGACATCGGTCATAGATTGGGTGGCATTGGAGGAAAACTCTCAGATTATGTGTTACGTCTCCCGAAGGTGGCACCCGCAAGCTCCAGGCCAGGATGCTCTATCCATTCCATGGGACTTTCCCCTAGTCTGTGTTTCCTCCTCTCTCCCTAATCCTCAGAGGTTTAATGAGGATTCAACAGGAGGAGGTGACAGTAATAGCGGTGTGGCCCTGCTGGCCCAGAAGACCATGGTGTTCACTAGCATAGAAAATGAAGATGTGTCAGCCCAATTCCTCTACCTTCTCACAAAGGTTTTCTGCTGCAGAACAAGCAGTTTAACCCGAAGCCTGGGAAACTGAAGTTGATGGCGTGGAGGTTGGGAGAAGATCTATAGAGCATTTAGTCGAAAGAAGACTACCAATTATTCTTTATTATAGGATATATAAAGCCTGTTGTCACTTCTCTGCAGGAAAGAGCTGGGATCTGAGGTCACCCTCAGTCTCTAACATATTGGAATGTCTCCAGGAAGGTCTGGGCAAGGGTTTAGCGTATAGCTCCTTAGAAAGTTCAAGTCTGCCCTGTCAGCTATGTTGAACAAAGATGGGCCTTGGATCCTCTAGTGATGCGTTTCTTAAAGGAAGCAATAAAGATCGGAAAAAGATTTATTGGAGACCTGAAGTGGGTCCTGCCTTTAGTTCTAAAAGCCTTAGTAGCACCTCCTATTGGCCCGGTGTCGTCATGCTCTTTGTCTCAGTGCAATTTTTTGATGACAATGGCATCAGCCAGATGAGTGTCTGAACTGTGTGCTTTCTCAGGCAGGGAGCCATCTTGCCTAATAATCAAAGATGAAATAGTACTCAGACCGGTCCCAAGCTTTCTTCCAAAAGTAGCTTCAGCGTTGCATATGAATTGGGAATCAGTCTTATCGGCTTTCCCGGATAGTAACTCGAAAGACGAATGGACTAGGCTGGATCTAGTGCAGGCCTTATCAATATACCTAGAGCTAACTAAGGATTTCTGGAAATAAGATCAGTGCTTCATCTTTCCCGGGGCCTCCAGGAAAGGCTTGGCAATGCCACCTAGAATGGTGTCTTCATAGATCATAAAAACGATCCAGATGGCATATGGAGAGTCGGGATATCCTCAGCCATTGAAGGTCAAAGCGCATTCTATGAGAGGCAGGGCAGATTCCTGTGCATCATACGCTAAGGTGTCAGCAGAAGCGGTGTGCGGGGCAGCTAGCTGGAGTGCAACTAATACTTTCATTCAGCACTACAGATCTAATGTTACTCTGACGGCATCGGAAGCTTTTGGGTCTACTGCTCTGTCGGCGGCTGTCGGCCATTAAAATAATTGATATCTGTTTTATGATTCTGGTTATTTGTGTCTTTCCCTCCCCTTATGTGGTTGATTGCTTAATTATGTCCCATAATAGGCTGACATGAGGAGGTCCAGGAATAGGGAAAATTGTTTTCATACTTAGCGTAATTTTCCTTTCTTGGATCCTACTCATGTCAGCCGAGGAATTCCCACCCAAAGTCCGTCACGAGGTGGGTAAACTGAACACTGCATATGGGCAGACAGCCGCCTCTTATAGGCTGGGAAATAGGTTGTCCTGAAGGGGTCAGAGGGGGCGGAGCTGACCCATAGTAGGCTGACATGAGGAGGATCCAGGAAAGGAAAATTACGGTAAGTATGAAAACAATTTTTGTGTGTATATGTGTATGTATATATATATATATATATATATATATATATATATATATACAGTATTGTTAAAAGTATTGGGGCACCTGCCTTTATACGCACATGAAATTTTAATGACATCCCACTCTTAGTCCATAGGGTTGAATATTGAGTTGGCAATTTTTCTTTATTTTGAAAATCTTGCAAACAAGAAACACATCTCAACTCTTTTCTTTTAAACAAAAATACAAAAAATATATATTTAATTTTTTTTTTTTTTTAAGTATACATGGCATATTGTATACATGACTAAACATAATAATAAAGGCTTACCTCAACCTAAAATATATGAACAAAAGGTTCATTACTCAAACTTTATTAACATTCAGACCAAGAAACATAGATTATCATGTGTACGTAGCCTTTTTTCAAAAGTGTGCTTACCCTTCAAAATCTAAGGGAGTGTCCAGAGAGAAAACAGGGAAATAACCCAACACCCAGAGATCAACAAACAGCAGCTACAGGCCTGATATTCCTCCATGCCTTTATCCAGACCCTTTGCTGCCATCTGTTTTTCTCGAAACCCTGAATTTTCCCTACCTCACCAAGAATCTCACGCACCACCACTGGGACAGGAAGGACTTTCTGCCAAAGGGATACCTGACACCATGCATTCCAGGTGTAATATCGAACTACTAAGCTGACTAGAAAAAGAGTGTCCAAATCAAATCCCTTGCGATTCTGCAATGCTCCATACATCCACTCAGCATAAGACATGCTAGGCAAGAAAGGAATATTCAGAGCCCTCCCCACCTTTTTACAGACTTCTACATTGAAAGGGCACTGAAGCAAGAAGTGGTCTATGGTTTCCACTTCACCCTGAAGAGCGGAACTTCACGTTCCCCCTCACATAGAGCCTTCAGTGGAAAGCGAGGCCTGGTCCTTAAACTTCAAGGGAGACAGTTCCGGCGCCGTATGCACTAGCTGTTTCTCCCAGCAGCTCCCGCCGGGCGGCCCCAAATCAGCTTCTAAATCGGCCCAAACCACCCATCGGTTATAACCGGGCACCCAGCAGTACCCCCTCATGCTCCCAGCAACCAGGGGAAGACCGCGCTTCGAGCGCCGCGATCGCGGACCGCATCACCCAAAATTGAGGCCGCGGCTTCGGCCTACTCCGGAACACAGACACCTCAGGCGGCTCAGTGCGGGCCCGCGCCGCGGCCAACACTCCCTGGCTACATCAAGCAGTCGATCTAGGTGGGTGTCAGGAATTCTCCAGGCCCTATTTCCGCTACACCTCCTAGCGAGGTAATACAGCCTCCGCAATCAAGGCCACGGCTTCCGGCCCACAGATCACCTCAGGCCTTCGGATCAATTACAGCTGCTAACATACACACCTACCTAGCGACGCACCCCAGGCTGCATTCTCATCTGGGGATTATTCAAGCCCTTTCCCCCCCTCTCATGCCACAGTGAACAACTGGCCCCACGGAAAGGGTACTCAGGCTTATTCTCTGTCATACCTCTTGGCAGTGTTGCCAACCTCTCGCAGCGTTTTTTACTGGCAAATCATGGAAAATCTTACTGGCAGAGCACATTTTTTACTGGCAACCTGAAAAATAACCGAACTCCTATTAAAAACTAAGACAATTGATATTTAAACACAACATGGAAACACTGACAATACCCATATCAAGTAGTTTGCCCAGTTTACACTTAAAAAGTCAGCACAGCATGACAAATTATCAGACCCCGATATTTATAGACAGTTCTAAAAATCACTGGTTTTTACAAACTGTCAGTAAATTTACTGGCGGTTGGCAACACTGCCTCTTGGAGAAGTAATACAGCCTCCTGCAATCAAGGATGTGGCTTCAGGACCACAGACCATTACAGGCCTACCGATCACTTAAGTTGCTGATCACTCATACCTGGCCTAGTGATACACCCCAGGCAGTTTTCTTATCAGGGGACCAATCTCAGCCCGTTCACCTCTTCACCCTAAGCTGAGCAATTCGCCCCACGGGACAATGGAGCGCTTCCTTGAAAAACAGCCGGCACGGACGACGTCCATCACTATAGACACTGAGGCCGTGGCCCAAACATCAGCAACCACAGCTGCATCACCCCCGATTCCAAGGGATACCTCCTTGACACCTGCCCAGTCTGTGGACAACACCGACATGGACACAGGTACACCACAAGTAGGCCCCCCACCAACCAATAGTTCCGGTATCATCTCAGACATTGCCCGAGCGGTGGCAGCCCTACTCTCCCCCACCATAGAAGCAGCGGTGGAAAGAGCAGTGAGTGCTGGAATGGCCTTGATGAGGAAGGAGCTGCATGATCACTCCACTAGACTGAATGAAGTGGAATCCCGCATCTCCAACATTGAGGATGAACTATACCAGCTTCAGGGCTCTGAACAAACGCAGGACAAAACCAATCAGCTTATCGCCCAAAAATTGGAAGACCTGGAAAATCGTTCCAGAAGAAACAACTTACGCTTTCTGGGGGTCCCTGAGGCACTCCAAGTGCACAAACTTACCGAATTCTGTGCTCGCCGCAACCCAGAAGCCCTGGGCCTCCCATCCCCTGCCACAGTGGAGAGAGCCCACCGAATAGGCCCCTCGGGCGTCGACCGCACCAGCCCAAGACCCATCATGGCAAGATACCTTAATTATGCCGAAAAGGCCAGCATCCTACAGAAATACAGACAAGCCCGCTCTCTTCAGATTGATGGTGTCAACATTTTAATATTTGCAGATTACTCCATTGAAGTGTCAAAGAAAAGGAAAGCTTTTCAAAATATCTGCTCACAACTATACCAACAACAAGTAAAGTTCACCCTGGCCTTTCCGGCAGTACCAAATGGAGAACAATTAACCTTCCAAGATCCCCCAGCAGCATAACTCTTTCTCCGTTCCCTTCGGACCCCATCTCAGCAAACCCCAGGTTCGGCATCCTCAGCCATTCCAAGATCCTTAGAACAAAGAAGTCCCCGCAAAGACTCTCCTAAGCGCCTGAGAGTCTCTAACCATAATACCATCACGCAACGCGACCCACGTCGCTGAACACCAGCCAATCAGTCTGCTTGAGCACTTTAACACTGGTGGGTTCTATACTCTCCATCGCTCCCATCTATTCCGCTAACTCTCTCCCGCCGGGGGTAATGTATTTTGTACTGCTCTTCATTGCTTTCCAAGGTCTACATCTCTGCTAAAGTTCCCATGGGAACAAATGTTATTGTAACATTGCACCTTTCTCCGCACACTTTGACGCTGTGATGATCTCCTCTCCCCATCATCATTTCCCTCCCTGGGGCCAGATTCCACCCGTATACCTAGGTTTTTGCTGCAAGTCCCTAGACTAACTAAAAAGAAACAATAAAAAAAAAGAGAAAAAAAAAAAAAAACAGCCTCAAGTGGGCCTCAGGAGTTCCGTTTTTTCTCCTCCCCTCCTTGAGCCGCCTTACTGGGAGCAGCCTTCACACAGCTTAAACATGCGGAAAAAAGTGAAGTTCATTGATTGTTCAGTTTTTTGGTTATGTTTCAATGTTATCTATTGTTTACCCTCCTCTCCCTACCTCCACCGGGTACTCCCACCCCTCCATCCAATTATACCTTCATACACACTAGCGGTACCTCCAACCTACGCCGCCTGGAAATTATCGGTCTCAGCCCCTTCCTCCTCAGCCCACTTGTATAACGCCAATCCTAACTCCTCAAATCTCTCGCCATCGTTTCATTCATTAATCTAGTCTCATGGAACGTAAAAGGCCTTAGATCCCCCCCAAAAGAGAATTAAAATTCTCCGGCATCTGAAAAGGCTCAAAACAGACATTGCCCTCCTCCAAGAATCCCACCTCCCTTCATCGGACTTCCATCACATGCGGAAGCTTTGGGTGGGGACAGTTCTGGGATCTCAGGCCATAGGTCGCAAGGCGGGGGTCCTTATCCTGATCAATGGAACCCTACCATGCACAGTGGTCTCTGTGGAGTCTGACAAATCTGGGAGGTTACTCACGGCCCATATTCAAGTAGCCAATAATGACTACCTTATCTCCAATATCTATGCCCCTAACGGCCCCACCAAGCCTTTTTTTGGAGAAATGGCGGCATTCTTGTTAAGGAACCCCCACATTCCCCACATAATAGGAGGGGACTTTAACGCTGTAATGGACCCCCTGGAGGATAAATCCTCCTCAAAACGCACCCGTCTGTCGCGACCTGACCCCTCAGCCACTCTATTCCCTGATACAATGCGCTCCCTTCACCTTGTAGATGCTTGGAGGTTGCTACATCCGACTGACAGGGACTTTACATTTTTTTCACATCCACACAATACCCTTACACGGATAGATTATTTTTTCACCACAGACCACCTTGTCCCTCTGATGAGGGCGGCAGATATTCATCCCATAGCAATATCCGATCATGCTCCAGTTTCATTAACACTGCTCCTTGCTGACAGACCAAAACCACATAACCTATGGAGATTCCCCTCTTACCTACAACACAACAAGGATTTTATTTCCTTTTTAAATGCGGAATGGCGAGATTTTAGTTCCCATAATGCTGCTCATGTGCAGGAACCTAATCTATTTTGGGAGGCCGGAAAGGCCTTCTTACGAGGCCGCATTATCTCCTACACAGCTTCATACAAAAAACATCTGCTCTCAAGCTATAAAACAGCTAGTGAGAGGCTTAGAAAGGCGCAATCATCCCTATCTCGCTCCAATACTCCTGACTCGAGATCTGAATGGCTGCACGCCAAAAAAGCTTTTGATGCATGGAGCGATAACTTAGAAAAACTACAGAAAACACAGTTTGAGGCCACATTGCACAAATATGGCAACAAAGCCGGTAAACTATTAGCCAGACTATGCAGAGGCCCCTACTCCCCCACTCATATTACATCCCTACAAGACCCCTCGGGGACATTACGTTCAGACCCCAACGACCTAAGTCAAATCATGCTTCACTACTATAAATCCCTTTACGCCCCCGACCCCATGGACGAGACCTTAGCGCAATCTTTCCTGGAGCAAACCCCTCTTCCCAAAATTACACCTGCCCAACTGGAATCCCTAAACGCACCAATCACATCAGATGAAATAAACTCTACTATACGCCACCTAGCATCTTCTAAAGCCCCGGGCCCTGACGGTCTCAC
>BLSH010541697.1:1694523-1704590 GCA_018402905.1 Glandirana rugosa
CCGTTTGGGGAGGAGGAAAAAATGGGAGGGATAGAGACACTATATCCCTTATGGGGACTTACCAACGGTCTGTTAGTACTCTCGACAATTTCGTTCAGAGACTTTAAGGGTGTTTTAGCTTTACGAGGAACGTGTAGTCGTCAAGGTTAAGAGGGTAAAACAGTGTCGTAAAGTATTTTTATTGATATGGTAGACAGTTTGTACCACCACCGTCACACTACCAGACCCCAACGAAACGTCGAAGTCTTGGACCTGCTGAACGGTATTAACTAGCTCGGTACTTATGACGCGAGATGGTCTTTTATTACTTCCGATCAAATACCCGAACCCAGAACCCGAACCCAAACTTTTTTTCAAATGTCCGGGTTCGGGTCCGGGTCACGGACACCCCAAAGTTCGGTGCGGACCCGAACTTTACAGTTCGGGTTCGCTCAACTCTAGCTAGGAATACTCCTTCATTATTTTCTGGTAGAGCGCAGTATTCATGGCTCGATCAATTATGGCAAGTCGTCCAGGTTCTGAAGCTGCAAAGCAACCCCAGACCATCACACTGCCACCACCATGTTTGACAGATGGTATAGTTATTTTTATGAAATGCTGTGACAAAATGGGAGAATTGGAACTGCTGATGTGCAAGGAGCATTTCGATTTTGTGGGAATTTCAGAGACTTGCTTTAACAGCTCTCATGATTGTCTGGCAACCATTCAGGGGTATTCCCTATATCACAGAGATAGGGAGGGTAAAAAAGGAGGAGGGGTTTGCCTGTATATCAAAAATGATGTCCAAGTAGATGTGAGGGACAACATCACAAATGGAGCAAGGGAGGAGTTGGAATCGTTATGGGTTGAACTTCATAGGGAGGAAACCAAGGGGAAAGTAATACTTGGAGTATGCTATACATATGCAGAGAACATGGAGAAAACATAAAAAGCTGACAATAATCAAAATAATTTGATGATGTAAAAATATGATATCATAATACAGACAGATGTACAGTGGCAATGAGCTATAGCATTACGTCTACTCTAGACTAAAAATACTCCATCGTTTTGAGGATCCATCCTCTCGTCAGGAGTATCATGTCAAATTGGTCTATGGGTATGGATATACAAAACATATATTACTGCGTTCCTTATGAAAAACAAAAGGGAGGGATCATAAGTAGAATGATATGAAATATTTCTTACATGTCAGCTTAATGGCCCAAAGAGTGACAGTAAGACAGCGGCATTCACTGCAGTGTCAGTCCCGGGTCAGCTTTTTATGTTTTCTCCATGTTATTGATTTATCTACTGCATGTGCTGCTACATACAATCATGTGTTTTCATTATGTACAATAAATTAATTTATATTTAATATTTATCATATGTTTACATCATGTTCTTGACTCGCCTCATTTAAAGTCCCATGGCCGCCAATTCTCTGCATATGTACTTAATTAGGGATGGAGGCTTGTCTTCGTGGTATGGCCTGATCACTTTCCCTTCCTTTTGCTGAAATTTTGGGTGGAAGACACCCGTAGGTTGCCCCATGATTGGCTTCACCACACCTATGGATTAATTATCCATATGGTATGACACTTAACGCAGCTCTTGTGCAGCAGTACACCTTGTCAATCACTACCTATTTTTTTCTCTGCTTTTTATACCATCCTTTACCAATTTTACGGTACCATAGTACCCATTGCCCCTACAGTGGCAGGGCTGTCCCTGTCTTATCTTGTCCTGAGGTTGCAATGCTTGACAGTGCCCTCTCCCCCCCTTGTCCCTCCTCCTAGTGAGTGGGGGTGGGCGGGTGGAGGGGGTCCTCCCACGCATCGGCATCATGTGTACACACCCGTTCTGTGGCGTCATTTTGATGCCGCAGGACGGGGAGGTTTCGTGCTCTCCATCTGACATTGAGGATGGGGCGGGTGGTCACTCCCCTCCGGCGGCCCTGCCGGGGAGGGGCCCCGCCTTCCCCGCCATTGCCTCTTGTACGTCGAGCATGATGTTGACGGGGTCACGCCCGCTCATGTATTATAGCGGCCATGGCAGCCAGCTCTTCACTTCTGTAGGTTGCCATCACCATGCACGTTCTTATTAGTACCTCCTCACACTCTCTGCCAGTAAAGTGAGTGCTTGTCTCAGCCTGTTCACCTATCCAGGCTTCATCCTTATCATTCACTCTATGGTATATTTGGGAACTGGTCACAGTACACTTTCTCACTCTGCATCTGGCTGGTACCATTATAAACAATTTATCTCTCTTGGTGGTTTCATGCACCCCCTCGGTCACCCCTTACTTTTACTTCCTCTTATCTCCACACCTAGACCTTTTTACTTTACTCCTTTTAGTACCATATTAAGGGTACCCACTGATATATTCTATTTTGATCATTTTAGTATGGTGTGGATCAGAGGCTCTTTCCACTTATCTCTCTATGGATCCTGGTTTGCCGCCTGGTTGCTGTTCATGGCTTGGACGTTTTTGTCCCCGCCTCAGCCCCGGGACTGACACTGCAGTGAATGCCGCTGTCTTACTGTCACTCTTTGGGCCATTAAGCTGACATGTAAGAAATATTTCATATCATTCTACTTATGATCCCTCGCTTTTGTTTTTCATAAGGAACGCACTAATATATTTTTTGTATATCCCATAGACCAATTTGACATGATACTCCTGACGAGAGGACGGATCCTCGAAATGGGTAGAGTATTTTTATTCTAGAGCAGACACAATGCTACAGTATAGCTCATTGTCACTGTACATCTGTCTGTATTATGATATCATATTTTTACATCATCAAATTATTTTGATTATTGTCAGCTTTTTATGTTTTCTCCATGTTATTGATTTATCTACTGCATTTGCTGCTACATACAATCATGTGTTTTCATTGTGTACAATAAATTAATTTATATTTAATATTTATCATATGTTTACATCATGTTCTTGACTCGCCTCATTTAAAGTCCCATGACCGCCAATTCTCTGGATATGTACTTAATTAGGAATGGAGGCTTGTCTTGGTGGTATGGCCTGATCACATTCCCTTCCTTTTGCGGGAGTATGCTATAGGCCCCCAGACCTTCTATCACAGTTTGGAATGGCGGCAAGGATGGGAAATGTCATTATAAAGGGGGAATTTAATTATCCAGATATAGACTGGGCTGAAGGAACTGCGCAATCATTTAATGCTTGCCATTTCCTGAATGTCTTGCAGGACAATTTCATGGGTCAGATGGTAAATGCACCAACAAGAAACAAAGTGTTACTAGACCTACTGATTTACTAATAATACAGACCTAATAGCGGATGTGGAAGTACAAGGCAACTTGGGAAACAGCGACCACAGGTCAATTCGTTTCAGTATAAATCACACAAATAGGAAACATGAGGGTAATACAAAAACACTGAATTTCAAAAGAGCAAACTTCCCCAAACTATGCTCTTTGCTAGAAGATATTAAATGGGACAAAATCCTAGGAACAAAGAACACAGAGGAAAAATGGGAGTGCTTTAAGAACATATTAAATAAAGGTATTGGCCGGTGCATTCCAATGGGAAATACATTCAAAAGAGCTAACAAAAGTCCCGGGTGTCTTAATTCCAACTTATAATATAAAGCATATATATATATATATATAGCATATAAAAGCAAAGGAAAAGGCCTTCAAAAAATACAAGGCTGAGGGGTCATCATCAGCATTTCAATTTTACAAAGAATGCAATAAGAAATGTAAGAGTGCAATCAGGGCGGCTAAGATAGAACAGGAAAGGCACATAGCGGAGAAGAGTAAAAATAACCCCAAGAAATTCTTTAAGTATACAAATAGTAAGAAAGGGATGTTTAAACATATTAGCCCAATAAAGGATGAGAAAGGGAATCTTGTTACAAAGGATGGAGAGATGGCAAAAGCTTTGAATTTATTCTTCTCCTTAGTCTTCACAAGGGAAATGGGGGGGGGGGGTCGGTAACCAAGACTGTAATATTAACCTATATAGCATATCACAGGTAGCACTCTCATGGCTAACTTAGGACAAAATTAGAAATATTCTTGATAAGCTCAACATTAATAAGTCTCCAGATAGTTTGCACCCGAGGGTACTTAAGGCCAAGTGATAGCCAGACCATTGTTCCTAATTTTTATGGACAATTTACTGACTAGAATGGTTACCAGCTGATTGGAGAAAAGCCAACGTAGCACCAATTTTTTAAAAGTGGCTAAGATACACCCCTGGGAACTACAGGCCAGTTAGCCTAACATTAAAAGTCTGCAAGCTCTTGGAGGGGATAATAAAGGATTATATACATGATTTTAGTAATCAGAACGGTATCATTAGAAGTAATCAGCATGGATTCATGAAGAATTGTTCTTGCCAGACCAATCTATTACCCTTCTATGAGGAGGTGAGCTGCCATCTAGATAAAGGAAGGCCAGTAGACGTGGTGTTCCTGGATTTTGCACAGACATTCAATACAGTTCCTCATAAACGTTTACTGTACAAACTAAGTTCTGTCGGCATAGATCAAAGGGTGAGCACATGGATTGAAAACTGGCTATGGGGGGAAGTACAGAGGGTGGTAATAAATAGGGAATACTCAGAATGGTCTGGTGTGGAAAGTGGGGTCCCCCAGGGTTCTGTCCTGGGGCCAATCCTATTTAATTTATTCATAAACGATCTGGAGGATGGGATAAACAGCTCAATTTAAATTTTTGCAGACAATACAAAGCTAAGCAGGGCAATAACTTCCACGCAAGATGTGGAAACCTTGATCTAAACAAATTAATTGGGGGCAACTACATGGCAAATGAGGTTTTAATGTTGGAATATATAAAATGCATTTTGCCAAAAATATGAATGCAGTTTACTCGTTGGAGGAGAACCTTTGGGGGAATCTAGGATGGAAAAGGACCTGGGGGTCCTAGTAGATGACAGGCTTAGCAATGGCATGCAATGCCAGGCTGCTGCAAGCAAAGCCAACAGAATATTAGCATGCATTAAAAAGAGGATTAACTCCAAAGATAAAATGATAATTCTCCTACTATACAAGACTGGTCCGGCCGCATCTTGAGTATGCCATCCAAACAAAATTAATAAAGGGACTGGAGGATCTCAGCTATGGGGAAAGACTACAAGCATTGAACTTGTTCTCTTTGGAGAAAAGACACTTGAGAGGGGATATGATTTCAATGTACAAATACCATACTGGTGACCCCACAAAAAGGAAAAATATTTTCCATGAAAGGGAATTTAAAAAGACACGCATCCATTCACTAAAATTAGAAGAAAAACGGTTTAACCTTAAACTGCATAATGGGTTCTTTACTTTAAGAGCAGTAAGGATGTGGAATTCCCTTCCACCAGCAGTGGTTTCAGCGGTGAGCATCTATAATTTCAAAAAAATTGTTAGATGGGCACCTTAACCACTTGTCGACTGCCCGCCATGGATTGACGGTGGCAAAGTGGTTCGATATCGCAAAACGCCGTCACCTGGCGGCCCCGAGCCCTCGACTCGTGAGCACGCACATGCCACCGGAGGCGTACTTGTGCGCTCACTATGTTCCAGGGGAGCCAGGGAGTGGGTAGAGCAGACTCAATGTCCACCAGCTACCTGCGATTGCTCCACCGCAGTGACAGAACGGAGGTCCGTGTATGTAAACACACAGATCTCCGTTCTGACAGGGGGAAGGAATGTGATCGCAGGTTCCCTGTATATGGGAGCCGCGATCACTCCCCTCCCCGAGCCAGCCCAGTCCCCATACAGTTAGAACACACACAGGGAACACAGTTAACCCCTTAGAGCGCCCCCTGCAGGTTAACCCCTTCCCTGCCAGTGACATTTATACAGTAATCAGCGTATTTTCATAGCACTGATCGTTGTATAAATGCCAATGATCCCAAAAAAGTGTCAAAATGGTCCAAAATGTTGGCCACAATGTCACACTCCCGATAAAAATCGCAGATCTCTGCCATCACTAGTAAAAAAATAAATAAAAAACCCCATAAATGAATTCTCATCATTCGTAAACGTGGAAACTTTTGCGCAAACCAATCAATATGTCGATTGAGATTTTTTTTACCAAAAAATATGAGGAAGAATATAAATCGGCCAAAACGGATGAAAAAAATAGTTTTTTAATATATTTTTTTTGGATTTGTATCATAGCAAAAAGTGAGAAATATTGGGTTTTTTTTGCAAAATTGTCGCTCTTTTTTTGTTTATAGCGGTGATCAGAAATGACGCAGGGGTGATCAAATACCACCAAAAGAAAGCTCTATTTGTAGGAAAAAAAGACGCACATTTCGTTTGGGTACAAAGTCACATGACCGCGCAATTGTCAGTTAAAGCAGAGCAATGCTGAATCGCAAAAAGTGCTCTGGTCCTAAAGTGGGAAATCCTTCCAGGGTTGAAGTGATTAACCAAAATTTTTGTAAATATTTTATTATATCTTTTCATGTGACAACACTGAAGAAATGACACTTTGCTACAATGTAAAGTAGTGAGTGTACAACATGTATAACTGTAAATTTGCTGTTCCCTCAAAACAACTCAACACACAGCCATTTATGTCTAAACTGCTGGCAACAAAAGTGAGTACACCCATAAGTGAAAATGTCCAAATGGGCCCAAAGTGTCAATATTTTTTGTGGCCACCATTATTTTCCAGCACTGCCTTAACCCTTTTGGGCATGGAGTTCACCAGAGCTTCACAGGTTGCCATTGGGGTCCTCTTCCACTCCTCCATGAGCTGGTGGATGTTAGAGACCTTGCGCTCCTCCACCACCAGTTTGAGGCTGCCCCACAGATGCTCAATAGGGTTTAGGTCTGGAGAAATGCTTGGCCAGTCCATCACCTTTACCCTCAGCTTCTTTAGCAAGGCAGTGGTTGTCTTGGAGGTGTGTTTGGGGTCGTTATCATGTTGGAATACTGCCCTGCAGCCCAGTCTATGGAGGGAGGAGATCATGCTCTGCTTCAGTATGTCGCAGTACATGTTGACATTCATGGTTCCCTCAATGAACTGTAGCTGCCCAATGCCGCAGCCCTCATGACACTCCCACCACCATGCTTGACTGTAGACAAGACACACTTGTCTTTGTACTCCTCATCTGGTTGACATCACACACACTTGACACCAAATAAGTTTATCTTGGTCTCATCAGACCACAGGACATGGTTCCAGTAATCCATGTCCTTAGCATGCTTAACTGCAGCAACTGTTTGCGGGCTTTCTTGTGCATCATATTTAGAAGAGGCTTCCTTCTGGAACAACAGCCATGCAGACCAATTTGATGCAGTGTGTGGCGTATGGTCTGATCACTGACAGGCTGAAGCTCTGCAGCAATGCTGACAGCACTCATATGTCTATTTACCAAAGACAACCTCTGGATATGACGCTAAGCACCTGCACTCAACTCCTTTGGTCGACCATGGCAAGGCCTGTTCTGAGTGGAACCTGTCCTGTTAGACTATTGTATGGTCTTGGCCACTATGCTGCAGCTCATTTTCAGAGTCTTGGCATTCTTCGTATAGCCTAGGCCATCTGTAGAGCAACAATTCTTTTTTTCAGATCCTTAGAGTTCTTTGCCATGAGGTGCCATGTTGAACCTCCAGTGACCAGTATGAAAGAGTGAGAGCGATAAAACCAAACGTAACACATCTGCTCTCCATTCACACCTGAGACCTTGTAACACTAATGAGTCACATGACACCGGGGAGGGAAAATGCTGTACACTCACTATTTTACATTGTAGCAAAGTGACATTTCTTCAGTGCTGTCAAATGAAAAGATATAATTAAATGTTTACTCACTTTTGTTAGATACTGTATTTTCATTGTGGCCAGAACTCAGATTTCAGGCTAAACATAAATATTATATATTTTTCAACTAATCTTCCCAATTCCAGCATATTCAGATGATGGTTGTGGTGTCTATTGCCATTTTGTGATCTCAGCAGACAAATCAGGCAAACCAACTGTGCAATTTCTCCCAAAGATAGGGGAAACTATTTGGCTTTTAACTTTTGTGCGTGCAATGCTATGTCTGATTTATTGAGATAAAGAAGGATCAAGACATATACTGCAGAACATGGTACCACATCCAATTATATATGAACACAAAAAAAGGGAAAAAGGGGAAAAACAGACTTTTAAGGTTGCCAGTAGAATCCCAATAGGAAATACAATGGGTTCACATTTAGTTAAAAGGTAATATTCATGAGAAATCCATTAAAACATTTGATAGAAAAGGGGGATACACGGATAAGTCCCATTAGTACACCGTCCCATACGTAAGTACAACAAAGGCTGAACATGGAAAACCCCACAGATGGCCCATAAGATGTTATCGCTCAAAGTCCAAGAAGATCCCTTCCAGCTGGAGGCCAAACTATCGGAGTCACAATGTCAGCACCAAAGGATTACTATGCGTTTCTCCGATAGCTTCTTCAGGGGATCCTAGTGGTACTGGGGGGGGGGTACATTATAATTAGTAATACATCCGTGTACTTGCTATCTATGATGTCACTGGACAGCGACGCGTTATCCGCACGCCAGCTCGGATAACGCGTCGCTGTCCAGTGACGTCATCATCCTGGGACTCTAGCTGCCACGGAACCAAGCCTCATTTCAAGATTCCCCTGTCTCCGGCCGGTTACCTGAATCCTGGCCTATGGACGTCTCACTGATGTTACCCCTTTGAGGACCTGCTCATGTGCTTTTATCTTTTGTCTCATGTGAGTTGCCAATTGTTGGTTTTAATAAACTGTTTTTAAAGTCTGCACTTAGAGGCGCCTCTTTTCTTCTTTTCCAGTGTTATAAGGACTTTGCTTCTGGTTCTAAAAAGGCTGACCTTTGTGCTGGGACTTTTTACTAATGCTGGTTCTTATACCAGCCACATATGGACTATTTTAAAGACTTGATGGGATTTATATGTTTTTTCAGGGTGTTGCGCCATATACTTGTTTGCATCTACCAGCTGAAAAGGCAGCAGTTTGTGTGCTAGCAATTTGGCCAAGCTAGCATTAAGATGCTGAGCATGTGGATGGCTGGGACAGTATTTCTTTTGGAAGTTCAGCAACTGGGGTAGGGATATTTGCCTGCTGAATTCACCTGGTGGTGTACTGCTAGCAGATTGGCTGCAAGTACTAGTTGTGGCACGCATGTTACACCTTCATTCCTCTGCAGGTTTTGGAGAGTACTGCAGGTATAGTAGGGGTTGAGATCCCAGATTAGGAGAAAGGAGAAGTCCGTCTTGTTTTCTCGTGTGGGTTTTTTAGGTACTCTTGCCAACAGACTGCATGGTCGTCATGTGTCTTGTAAAGACAGTAGTGCCCAAGCGGCTGGAGTCCTGGCTGCGCTTGACACGCTTCAGACATAGATTGCAGATGGCAACGGTGCGATCTACTGCACATGTGCTGAAAATTTGGAAGTCGGCGGGGAGGCAGCAGCGCCCTGCACCTGTGGAGCTCTGTGGTCTGATGCAATTGAGTGGCTGCCCTTAAGCTGGCCCCTGGAAGACATCCTGCCTTGTTGGAGTTGGGCCTCCTCCTCACTATCCTCCTCTCTTTCTCAGGCACCCAGGTACAGTCCGTGTCCTCATCATCTCCTCCCTCCTCTGCACCCCCACATGGGTGTCAGGTCCGAGCATTCCTAGATGAACAGTTTCCTGGAAAGTGGATTGGTCGTCGTGGGCCAGTTGAATGGCCCCGAAGGTCTCCCGATCTGACCCCCTTATACTTTTATCTTTGGGGTCATCTGAAGGCAATTGTCTATGCTGTGAAGATACGAGCTGTGCAGCACCTGAAACTACGGATACTGGAAGCCTGTGCTAGCATTTCTCCTGCGGTGTTGCTATCAGTGTGTGAAGAGTGGGAGAAGAGGGTTGCATTGACAATCCAACACAATGGGCAGCACATTGAACACATTTTATAAGTGGTCAGAAACTTGTAAATAACTCATGAAAGAATAAAGTTACATTAAAACCAAGCACACCATTGTTTTTCTTGTGAAATTCCCAATAAGTTTGATGTATCTTTAAAAAACAAAAGTTGGATTCAAAATGGCCGACTTCAAAATGGC
>BLSH010541697.1:1704600-1721852 GCA_018402905.1 Glandirana rugosa
ACCGTACGGGCCCCTATAATATAGGGCCCTGAAACCCATATTGATAATTGAAACAATATTTTGTTCGTTTGTGGTTTTTTTTGGGAGGAGGGAAAGTAGGAGTCACCCTCACATAACACCTTTTTGAAATGGTCTGGTGATAGAGGTGTCCGAGAACACCGGGTCACTATAGACACAAATGATCTGTATGGACATAATGCGTACAAGGATCATCCTGTTGAAAAGTTCATTCTAACACAACTATTAGAAAATACAGATATGGTTAAATTTGTTAAGTTTGTTGAATTAATCTCGGTAAGTTTGAGATTCACGAGAGTGTTGAACTTGGACCTGCTCATGTGCTTTTATCTTCTGTCTCATGTGAGTTGCCAATTGTTGGTTTTAATAAACTGTTTTTAAAGTCTGCACTTAGAGGCGCCTCTTTTCTTCTTTTCCAGATTAACAAAAACATGTTATCCTATTTAATGTATACATTGTTTATTTAATTTTCTCAACGAGGATAAACAGGTAGAGAACATAATAGATATTTAATAGGGAAGTTCAAGTTGTGAGAGCACTTAGAGTTTGAATGGCTCTAATTAAGTTGTTTGAATTGTTTAAATTGGTATAGACATAAAAGATTATCAACACAATCTTACTTGAAAAGTTGTCCTACTAGGAACATGCGTAATACAGGTATGTCTAGTAAACACAGATATCACTGGGCCACAAGAGCCTGTGGAGATAGTGGTCTGGTAAAGTTTTTCCACAATACACTCCCACTGAGGATGAAAGGGAGGAGGGTTTTTTTTGGTGTTTGCTTGTTTTATAACAAAGTTAATAGTTATACCCAAAGTCCCGGGATATAATATCCCCGGGCATGCCATACAAAGTAGAAGCGACCCCCCCCCCAGTTAAACCTAGCAAGAGAGGGAGACAAACCTATAATACTAACTTTCACAGTGATAAATGGCCCCAGAAGAAGCCGGTCCTGCTCCATGTCATATGTCCTGTGTGCATGGGACATACACTGGGACTGACATTACTATCCCCTTAAATAGGTTTAAAATGGCCACCATCCAGGAGGCCCCTCCCCACGCCCGCCACGCCATGATGCAGTGGAGGAGCGTTAGGTGGGTATGTTTCCGGACACACTGGGCAGCAGGTACTGCACATGTCCGGAAATTGCAGGGTGGCGTCAAGTCGTGATCCCTGCTTGGTCACCATGGAACCAGCACACAGCGCCCATGACGCACATAGTGTGTGAGTGTCATGTGATTGCCTGGCCGATATGACTATCAGTCAGGATGTCGGGAACAAAGTAGCCCTGCCCCACCAAGAGATATGTCTTCAAAGCCACCGGAAACACACACACAGCATTATAAACAGAAGGGGAAGACTACAGCTAAACAAAATGGCAATCATAACACAAATGCATTCAGGATAACATATATGTGACCTGGAGACACATCTCTCATACCCTTGGCTGGATATGCATAGGAAAATAAAATAAACATAATTAAAAAATATATAAAAATAATAATAAAATTAATATGAACATTAAATAAAATAAAAATAATAAAAAATATATATATGCATACATAAATAAAAATAAAAAAAACAAAAAATGGAAAGAAAGAAAAAAGAACAGAAAAAAAAGAGAGAAAACAAGAGGGAAAGCAAAATACAGAACAAAGGTATACTCCACAGTGGTTATGGATACATTCTGTGATTCCTGGTGTGGAATTTAGCCACCATATATGAAGCATAACTATTTTGCACTACAGAAGTTGTTACAGTATAGCTGCATAAATAGAAATAATATGATGCTAATGAATAGAGTTAGTTTCATTTTTTTTATCTTTAGGAAGATGATAGCACATTAAGACAGGTAAATCTCCTCTGTCAACTTTGATTTCCATATGGATAGAAATATTTTAGATATTAAGGTGTGAGCTAGATTGAACCAAGAGGTAATAAAGAGATTCTAGGAGGGTGAAAAATATCAACCTCACATCCTATAGAAAGGGCTTATAGCTCACTTATTCGATGAGACCTGGGGGTTTTGGCGCTTGTAAGGTGACTATCCATTTGGTCTCTAATCGCAGTAGTTGGGGGTCTATGTTACCCCCTCTATCTGAAGCAGGGACATGTTCCAGTGCGTAGAATTTCATTACCGATAAATCAAAATTGTGGTACAACCAACATGCCTACTAATTGCAGATTCTATTTTACCATTCCTTAATAGAAATGGTCTCTAATCCATTTCCAAAAGGGCCTACGGGTTTTCCTGATGTAGAAGGCCTTACATTTACATGTCATCATGTAAACTACTCCCGCAGTTAAGCAGTCCACATGATGTTGGGGGGTCCAAATTGAACCATATGGTAATGCTACTCTTCTACCTGTCTGGACCCATTCACAAAATTCACAGCTCCCATATTGATAAGTGCCCTGTTGAGTTTTTCCCTAAGATGGTAAGCTCTTTGGAAGATGGCTTTTTGTGAGATGGTCCTTCAGTGATTTAGCTCCTCTGTATGTGATAGTAGGTTTCTGGCTAACATATTTAGTTAAAATGGCATTGTCTGTAAGAAGATGCCAATGACGTGTTAGTATGCCGCATAGTTGCGAATGTTGTTGCGAATATCTAGTGATCAGTCTCGTTGGTTGACATCCAGTATCTTGCTTTTTTGAGTGAATTAAAGAGTGTCTTATCTTTTGCTTCACTTTCATAAAAGCTTTTTTTAGGCAAGTATTTGTATAGCCCCGATTGAGAAGTCTAACTCGTAGTTCATTGGCTCGTGTAATGAAGTCCTCCTCCCTGGTGCAATTGCGTCTTAATCTTAAATTTTGCCCATATGGGATACTTTGCACCAAGGGTCTGGGATGTGCATTAGTATTAGTCGATGATGGCTTTCTATATAATTCAGAGAAAGGGCTGCCTTATTTGTCAACCTTAATCTGTATATCCAGTAACATTACTTTTTCCTGGCTGCATTCCATTGTAAACGTTAAATTGAAGTCATTCTGACCAATCTGGTTCACAAATGTGTGCAGTTCCTCCTGCGTGCCATCCCAGATCATGAAGATATCGTCGATGTACCTGTGCCATGATATAATGTGGCACAGGTCCATCGATGAGTCATCACTGAAAAACAATTAGCGCTCCCACCCCCCCAGGTACAGGTTGGCATACAATGGGGCACAACATGTCCCCATTGCTACCCCCTGCACCTGGAGGAAGTGGGAGCCTTGAAACACAAAAACATTGTGGTAGAATATATACTCCAGGAGTTGTAAAACAAATTAGTTATATGGCCACAATGTCCTCTTCTTTGCCTTCAAAAATTCACCAATTACTTGTAAGCCTTTTCGATGAGGTATTGAGCTGTAAAGTGCCTCTACATGTATCTTAACCAACCACGCATCCTGAGGAATTATGAGGTCCTCCAGGATGCGCAGAAGGTCCCTAATGTCCTGTATGTAAGATGGAAGCAAAGAAAAAAAGGTCTAAGATAGTCATCCACAAGTTCACTTGCATTTTCAGTAAGGCAGCCCATGCCTGACACAATTGATTTGCCTGGAGGATCCACAAGACTTTTGTGGACCTTTGGCAGAGCGTAGAACATCGGAGTAGTTGGATGTCCAACATTAAGTTAACTCCAGGTGTCTTTATCAATGAGGGCTGATGAGTAGGCTTCTTTGATGTTTTTCCTATATTTTTCATAATAATTAGGAAGAATGATTTCCAAGATCATTGATGTACTATTCTCAATTTGCCAGCATTTTCTGGCACATTGTGATATATCGAGTCCTACCCATAAGCACTACATTGCCCCCTTTGTCTGAGGGTTTTATAATTAAATCTTGATTGCCCTCCAACTTTTTAAGTTGGGTTTCAAATTGTGGGGGTCAAGATGAAGACTGGCCGTTTGAATAATATTGTGGCTAACCTTTTGTATGAAAGCCCATATATTAGCGTTGGACTGAAGTGATGGAAAACATTTTGATTTATTCTTGTAAGTGGTTGGGATGTCCTCCTCATCTCAGGAGTCGTCCTCAACATTTCTTGACTCTTCAACACATCTCTCTTCATATAGCATCATAGGGTCCCTTAGTGCTCGATAGTCTTTGATGGTGAAATCCTTCCATAATTCGATGTCTTGTTTGGAGGTAGAGGGTGCTCCATATTCTTTATCATGCAAAGCATGTAACATCAATTTTCTAGCAAAAATATTTACATCCTTAATGGCCTCAAATTTATTGATATCTTTAAGAGGACAAAACTTAAGCCCAATTGTAACACCTCTATCTCCTCATCTGACAGTGAATAGGATTAATAATTTGTGAGTGAGTGTCAACATCTAATTTACCTTTGTTAAAAATGTTTCCAGGTTCCCTTGTTTCTTTTCCCCAAAGGGGGGTGGAGCCTGTACCTTTGGGGATTGTGTTTTTGTAGGGTTACTTATTTTCACCTTGCTTTTATTTAGTTTGTCTGTGGCTGTAAAGGAAATAAGAGAAGAAGAAATAGATCCTCCACACATAGGTTGACCACCACCTGCGGTGTGCTTTAAAGAAAAAGAAGAAAGGTTAAGTATCTTTGAAGGTGCATAATCATTGTGCTCCAGAGTATCGTTCCCCAGACGTCTAAAGTGCAAGTGGGAGGGTCTATTGTTCCTTTTGTTGTGTGTCCATTTATAGGCTTGACGCATAGTATAAGCCAATAGGTCCCTAGATAGCTTTTTGTTTTTCGTCGCAATAATATTTTTATTATGTGTCTCTGAATTCCTGAAGTGATTTATGTTGAGTGTCAGACTGATATGAAATATTGATTCCTGAATTTTGTGTCATAAGGTATTATTTGTTCCTCAATTGTTCATAATTGCGTTTGATAATGTCCCTGTAAGAGATGCATCATTTGAAAGGAGCATGCATGGAGATTTTTTTCCCAAGCCTCCTTTAATTCCTTAATAACCTGTGGTATTGTTGGAAAAATTTGATTTCTTCCAAATGGAACGCACTGTTGATCTATATATTTGTAAAAAAAAAAACGATTATGCCATGACAAATTAGACTTTTTAATCAAAAGTTGTTTTAATCCAAGGAGATAAGTATCTGTTTCTAAGTGCACGTCTTTCCTCTCATATAGTACACTGTTCCGTGGATTGGATACCTTGTGTTCCCTGGATGTTCTCGTAGCGATGGAATGTATGTATGTAAGCATTATGAGACACTTTTGGAACAAAAATTGTATATATACGTTTTTTCTTCTTGAGATGATATTTATGTTAAATTTAATTTTATACAGATTTGTACAGGGAATCCATCTAGTTATTGTTTTTGTATAATATGTGAGAATGAATTATGCCTATAGATAACAAGGATATGGATGCATTACTAATTATAATGTACCCTCCTAGTACCACTAGGATGCCCTGAAGAAGCTATTGGCGAAACGTGTAGTGATCCTTTGGTGCTGACATTGTGACTCCGATAGTTTGGCCTCCAGCCAGAAAGGATCTTCTTGGACTTTGAGTGATACCATCTTATGGGCCATCTATGCGGTTTTCCATGTTCAGCCTTCCTTGTACTTATGTATGGGACAGTGTACTAATGAGACATATCCGTGTACCTTCCTTTTTTATCAAATGTTTTAATGGATTTCTAATAAATATTACCTTTTAACTAAATGTGAGACCATTGTCTTCCCTATTGGGATTCTAGTGGCAACCTTAAAAGTCAGTTTTTCCCCTTTTTCCTTTTTTTGTATTTGAATGCTATGTCTGATATTTATGGCCAGGTTTATTTCCTTTTTTTTGCGAAGCTACATTAAAGTGTTGGGCAATTTCTCTGAGATTATATTCTATTAATGTTTGATAATTTTGCATGCAGGTTGCTCTGCTGGGGAAAGGAGATTTGCTGGGGGGGAGGGATTTTCTCTGCATTTGTTACCTATATATTGTCACAATTGTCTGTTTTCTGAACCCATATTGTAATGATTACCTAGTTTCTGTCTGCATACTGTACTAGTTGACTGATTGTTGCCTGTGTATTGTATAGATCTAGGGCCCATGTATTGTCAGGATTATCATTATTTGCCTACATACACTATATTGCCAAAAGTATTGGGACACTTGCCTTTACACGCACATAAACATTAATGGCATTCCAGTCTTAGTCCGTAGGGTTCAATATGGAGTTGGCCCACCCTTTGGAGCTATAACAGCTTAAACTCTTCTGGGAAGGCTGTCCACAAAGTTTAGCAGTGTGTCTATGGGAATGTTTGACCATTCTTCCAGAAGCACATTTGTGAGGTCAGGCACTGATGTTGGACGAGAAGGCCTGACACGCAGTCTCTGCTCTAATTCATCCCAAATATGTTCTGTCAAGTTTAGGTCAGGACTCTTTGTAGGCCAGTCAAGTTCCTCCACCCCAAACTCGCTCATCATGTGCTTCTGGAAGAATGGTCAAACATTCCCATAGACACACTCCTAAACCTTGTGGACAGCCTTCTCAGACAAGTTGAAGCTGTTATAGTTGCAAATTCAATATTGAACCCTACAGACTAAAACTGGGATGCCATTAAAGGTTCTGTGCGTGTAAAGGCAGACATCCCAATACTTTTGGCAATATAGTGTATTGTGAAGTTTTTCTGTTTAGAAAATAATATTTCTATAATTTAGTCTCCTAAAAACCTGTCATTATTAAAGCTCAACACTGTTAACCTTATGTTTTCTCATGGTGCAATAAGTGTGCCACAATAAAATCTTGCTTTTTTTTAATTTAGAATACTACATCTTGAATGTGCAGTCAGTTGTGGCCACCAGTCTTCAGGAAGAATGTCCTTGAACTGGAGAGAATTCAGAGAAGAGCAATGAAACTAACAGGGGGCTGGGGTACCTGAGTTATGAGGAATGCAGGCCCGGACTGGGACAAAAATAGACCCGGGCATTTTAGATTGAGCTGCTGCCCATGATACTGGTCCCTTCCCTGCTCTCAATCGACAGGGTAAGCTGTCCTCGCTTGGAGAAGACAGTGATTATTGCTAGCAACTATAGCAATAATCTCAAGAGAATCGGGTAGGCTGGTTGCAGCCAAGTTGATCGATCATTCGACTTGGTAGATTTAGCCTGCCCTTTAAAGTGTTACTAGACCCAGTAATATGAAAATTGTTCATTTGCACACCCCCCCCCCCCCACACCCCCACAGAGCCCACAACTTAAAAATCCTATTTTTACATTAAAATACTGCCACTATATACCTTTTTGGCTGATCTGCCTGAGTGGTCAGTTTTCAGGTAGGTGGAGATTTACACTATAGCCTGTATATACACCCACATGTGTGATGTCTATATCATGTGACCTGGCTACCTCTGAGAACAAGGAAATGTTTTCTCCAGCAATAGAGACCAAACTGAGCATGTGCAGGAGGACTACCCTCACAGTCTATTCTCTGGCCTTGCCAAGAGAGACAGTGCAGGAAGGAAGGATCTGTCCATATAGGATCAAAGAGCCTTTTTACGCAATGCCACTTCCATACCGGGCCTATTCTGGCACTCCTCCCCTACATGTAAAAATCATCATTTTTTTAAACTAGAAAATTACTCAGAACCCCCAAACATTATATATGTTTTTATAGCAGAGACTCTAGGAAATAAAATGGCGATGGTTGCAACTTTTTAAGTCACTCGGTATTTGCGCAGGAATTTTTCAAACATTTTTTTCGGAAAAAACCTGTTTCATAAAAAAACAAAACAGTAAAGTTAACCAAATTTTTTTATACAACATGAAAGATGATGTTACGCCGAGTAAATAGATACCTAACATGTCATGCTTTAAAATTGCGCACACTCGTGGAATGGCGCCAAATTTTGGTACATAAAAATCTCCATAGGCGACGCTTTTTTACAGGTTTTTACAGGTTACCAGTTTAGAGTTACAGAGGAGGTCTTGCACCAGAATTGTTGCTCTTGCTCTAACGCACGCATCAATACCTCACATGTCTGGTTTGAACACCGTTTACTGTAAACATCAATTGTAATAGGAATAGTGCATGACGGGTTCTCTTTATGGAGAGATGTGGGGTCTATAAGACCCCACATCTCTCCTCCAGGCTGGAAAGGCCAAGATAAAAAAATTAACTATCTCGGTCCTTCCAGCCGCATCCCCGGCTTTGTTTACTATCGCCGTCTGGGACGCGGCATCATAACGTCGCGCCCGGGCCTTCAAGGATCATAGGGATGACTGGTGACCATCTGGTCACCAGAAATCTCTCTGATCAACTTCCAGCAGTGACTGATTCATTCTCTGGCTCACCAATCGTACGGGCGAGCCCAGAAAAGAACCAAAGGGCGGCGGGTGTCCCCTCCCACCGCCTGTAAGAACAATCAAGCGGCTGAACTTCCACTATAATTGCTCTTATGGTGCACAGAATCGCTGGCCAGAAAAGGTGATATCTGGATGATGCCTGTAGCTGCAGGCATCATTCAGATTTCTACACTCAAAGTCCAGGACGTCATATGATGTCCACCTAGGGGGAAGTGGTTAAGTTCCACAGTGAGTATAACAAGCATGCTATTCTGCATATACAAACAGATTTTACTGTTGTGGGTTTAGCAACACTTTAACGGTTCGAATCTCGGCAGGTTCCTGCTGAACTGGCCAAGATTTGAGCCGCATATGGTCAGCCTAAGCAGTTCTTTATTGTTAGAGTGGTAAGGATGTGGAACTCGCAGGGTGGGTAGTAATTTTGAGGGGAGAGGGGAATGTGTGTGTTAAAAAATAATTGTTCACTGTCACTGACCCTAGGTCCAGGCACTAAACACAGAAATGACAACATTTTATTAACTATTGGATTCCACTAAAAAAAATACAATTGGTACAGCTACATTCATCTGGCGAATGTTATACAGATCTAATAAAAGCAAATTATTCAGTACAAAATGGCAACAAGAGCAATAGGTAATCAAATGATGGCGCTAATACAGACATCTGACAACTACATCCACATTAAGAGAATGGTAAATGTGGAAAAAGCTTCAGTAGAAATGCAGACAACCACCTGGTAAAAAGTGAATGAAGAATAATGCCTGGTTAGAGATTTTTTCACTCTCAAGGATCTCATGCTCCTTAGGAATTGTTGGGAATTCAGGAACACATTTGGGAGTCAAATGCATTGTGAGCAACTTGTAGAGGCAACAACAATCTAAAGGGATGTGTATGCCAATAGTGAACTTATATACCTTACAGTAAGGATCTTCCCTTCCCCTTACAGTAAGGACCTTCCCTAATTAGAGAAGACCATAATGGCTTTCCGTTCTGGTGTAAGCTCCCCTTTTTGCCACTGTCTTGGTAGTAAGAATAAAATCTGATCAATAGATTACTGTGAAATGCAAGTGCTGGTGGACACTTTTAAATAACCTTGATGTAATTATACAGAGAGAGATGTGTTGTTCAAAATACATGCCCCACTGATTCATTCCCACAGCAAGACTGGAAGTATGTTACCAGGGCAGTGTGGTGATGGAATAAATCTATTTAAAGAGGAAGTAAACCCAGATGGGGTTTACTTCCTCTATATACACCTGTAAATTAGAAACATAATGGGTTACTATGCATCGCATAGTAACCCATTATGTGCCACTTACCTGCGAATTAGTCCAGCGCTGTCCCCTGTGCTGGCTGCATCCATCTTCTGCCCCTCTTCCTTCCGGGGCCGCGACTCTGGTTCTGTGATTGGCCGGAGTCGCGTGACGGCATGCACGTGGGAGCCATCAGTCATGGCACAGTGTCAGTGGAGAAACGGCACAGAGGCCGTTTCTTCACTGCGCATGTGCCGAAATGACGTTGGCACATGCAGAACACTGCATATCTCCTGAACCATGCACGTTTAGGAGATATGCAAGGTACCTACAGGTAAGCCTTATTCTAGGCTTACCTGTAGGTTAAAGTGGTTATCACAGGTTGACAACCACTTTAACAGTGACGTTTTGGGTTTGCTGTTCACTGTGACCTTTTAAAAAACGCTGCAACATGCCATTGCACAAGACTTTCAAGTAAGATGTGTATTCGGGTACAGTTAAGGACAGAAGTGAGAGCCTATCAAGCCGGTGTCTATCACTGAACCAAAGTGACACCAGTTTAATGACACTCATATTCAGCTGCTTTGGAGAGTGTGCTGAATGAGTAAAGTCATAAAGAAGTTGCTTAATAGGTGATACCTTATCAGTCATATAAATTGTGTCCCTGATGTTCCAAAGATTATGTGCCAGCTCAGGATGCAAATGGATCACATACTCATGAGGGTGAAGACTGTCATGCCAAGGGAAGGTCAGCTGAGATGTCTGCAGAAAAGGATACACCCAAAAGTGTTTTTTTTATGGGCTTTGGCTATTTTATAAAGAACACCTATATAATTTGGCTTTTAAATTGATTTACAGTGTGTATTAATGAGCATAATATTTTTCAAGAAAACAGTTTTCAAACTATTACATTATTATCACCAATCAATTAACCCTTTTAATTATACAGTACTTTTTTTAAGGTCGTGATTATAAAGCAAAATAAAACATTTAAATGTATTAGTTCAAGGGCTTGTGTTGATGACCTTTCGAGTTTGAACTACTTTTCTATAAAAGTCAATTGAAATGCAAAAGCAGCTTGGAGCAGGTTGATGCAGCTTAGAAGAAAGGTCAACACCCGTCAATGAACTCCAAAAACATCTCAAATGCAACCAGAATGCTTCTGAAATCATTCTGAATTTACCCATTAACATAAGTCTAAAACTCATTGATGCATGCCCTAACATAGATTAAAATGAAAGTAGTTGAAATGAAACTCATATTATCTTTATGTTAGTCAAGGATCTTAATTGCAAAACCTCATACACATGTGCCCATTGCTGTACCCCAATCTGGTAAGAAGTATCATTAAAAATAAATTAGCTACACTGTAAAAGGAGGATGACATAAATGATCAACACAATTGTGATAGCCAAAAGAAGGAATAAACCTTAGATTTAGGAAATAGTGACATCACTCCACACCATTATCATCCTCTTCTCCAAATAAAAAAGTATGATCAAACTAGAAGAGCAAGTCATATTATATCAGCCATCCAATTAAACTGGGTATTGTAGAATAGAGATTGAGAAAACATTTGACATAGTGATATGTGAATATGTATACTACACATGACTGGGAGCCTTTGGCACATAATTCTCATCAATAATTTCATATTTTTATGTTGAATATTTATACTACATATGACTGGATGGACTTTGGCACATAATTCTCATCAATATTCATATTTTTATGTTGCTCTAACAGCACCTATTTAAAAATGTGAATCTGTTTCAATCCCTGTCCAAAAAGGTACTGTTGAAGATTGTTCATTATTACCAATAATTTTAATTAGAGAATGATCATTATCATTAGCTTCCAGTATAAGAATTAAAGAGATGAACAAAAGTGCCCTGTATATATTCCATACATATTAACGTCCATTTCCTCTCCTTTAGTTCCACTTCCCATTCTAATTTGAGTACTATTTTTTTTTAACTACAGGCTTAAAAAGTAATAGCTCATTTACTCAATATTAATCTTTTAAAACCTTTGTTAGAGCTTTTGAAAGCTAATTTTCAACTTTTAATGCCAATCCAATTCACTCCCTTATTTTAGTATGAATGTAACAACATTATAACATTATGTTAAACTAAATTATAATAAATGCATAAACATCTCCATATTCCTTTATAATTTGGAAGTTAAAATAGCAATAGATAGACCATGGAAATTTATAATCCGTTAAAGTAGAGCTAATTTGAAGTATGTTTAATGAGAAGATAACCAGCATACTTTTAGACAATCAAAAATTGGCAAAATCTGGTCTTCATGGGTTGACTATGTAAACAACACTAAACAAAAATTTGTGAAGATGGGTCACTTAGATAATGATAACTGTTAAATTGATTCATGTCTTTGAATTTTCATGTCTTTTAAAAAAAAAAAAAAATTTTAAAGGAGATACTCAGTAATAGCTACAATATTGAGGGTATTTGAGTTCCAAAGTAACATTGCAACTGAAACGCAAGGAGGCTAAGTTTGATGCATAAAACAGATGTCTCTGCTGCTGATTTTGTGAATGGGAGATCTTCAAGACACATTAATTGATAATAGAGACCAGATAGACTGGATGAGGTCAGATATATTCAGTCCAAAACACAGAGGCAATGTGGATTACTGTGATCCATTGTGGACAGAAAATAAAATGCTCTTGCTCGACAAGAACTAAAATTTGCACTGAACCCTTTATTTAGCTAGTTATTGTCATTATTATATTACTATATAGGATTTGTATATCCTTAAAGATAGAAAATAACATTTTCCAGCCTGTAGGACTGTTCATAGACTTCTAGACAGCCTATTGTATTAAATGGTATTCTTTTCCGGTATAATGTAAAAAAAAAGTCTTGTTCCTAAATAATGTCATTGCTGTTACTAAAAATAATGACATGTATTAGATGTGTACATTTCTGCAATGTTACACTAATTAATTAGAATGTATGTATTTTCATGGTGTTTTGTCAGTAAGGGCAAGGAGAACAATTACTTTCCCAATATTTTGCCAATGTTTTTACAACAGAAATAAGGAATGTTGTATGATATTTGTTCAATACTTTGTATGGTTTTAGTACTGATTTGTCTGCATGGATTAGGGAAGGCTACTCTGAATGATACAATGACATGCAATTGCTGGTAGGTCAATTAGATCCTGTCTAAATTGGGCCTAGTATGTGTGTGTATAAATGTGAGTTAGAGACCTTAGATTGTACGCTCCTTGAGGGTAGGGACTGATGTGAATGCATAATGTATACGTAAAGTGCTGCGTAAATTGACTGCACTATATAAGTACCTGAAATAAATAAATGTAATTGTCAAGCAACCGAAAACGTAATGAAATATTTGGAATTTGCAGAATTTCTAGCATATATTAGTCATGATGCTATTGATAGATTCTCTAAAATTAAGAACCATGCAAAGACCAGGAGCAATTTAGCTATTTATGAAAGTGAAGAGCTATTTATAAAAGAATCAGTATTAAAATCTATTGGGAGTGGTGGACATAACTTTCAGTTATAGTTGTATATATTATTGAAATGTTTAGCAATCCAACTAATATAAGCAAACACTTCACATTGCAATATTTAATATGGGACTTTACTGTAATATTTCTCTATTTCATTCACAAGTAATTTGTTTCCCAAATTATATCTCACATATACCTATAAATATCAATTATTAAATATTTGATTTCTTTTAAGACAATTTCGTAACTAGTGCAGAACAACATCAGCGGGTCTTATTGAATTGCCACCATTTCCCTTTTCTATACTCATATTTTTCTTTCTTTTATTTTTTCTAAATATTTTTGTTTTTAAAAATGGCAATGAGGATTTATAGCTATCCAATATCAAGCAGGGGAGTTGGTAATGGGGAATAATAGAGTTGTATGTGATGCTAAGGAATGACCTTTGGCTAAATACATATCCTTCAGCAGTTTAACAGACATGAGAGGGAAAGTGTTTAGGCACATCATCACATATCATCAGCATTAATATGCCACTGAAAAATGAAGCTATCCCAATATTAAAAAAATCAATCACAGAATCCAGTGTGACTGATGAATTTTAAAGCATAGTGCAGCATAGAGGCTTTTTTTGCAGTGGGTTAGCAAGATCACAGCTCCCACGATGCAGGCCTTTGACTCAGTTTATCTGCTGTTTTTTTCTATGGTTAATTTAATAACAGAGTCATTATAGTAACCATGACAGTGATTTCCAAGGGAGATGTTCTTTCTTCTGCTCTATTACATAAATCTAAAGTTTGTAGGTGTATAACCAACTCTGGAAGGACAGCCACAAGCTGAATGGACAGATCCAGAAAACTAGAAGGGTGAGACTGGGATGACAATGCTCAAATATAAGAAATTTGGCCCAAAACTGAAATGGTATTTATTAAAGTGGACCTACATTCTTACCTTCAACTTTATTTAATTTGACTTCTCTCCCCATACTAGATTTGGGAACTTAGGATTTTTTTTAAAAAAACACATTCTTTTAATAAAAGAGCGTTGGGACTTCTGCCTTTCTTGCCTAGGCAAGAATGATGCAGCCCCAGCAATCCGCAGCCTCCTGGAATAACAATGTCATGCATCCCAGAAAGCTTGTGGCACTGAGTACCAAATTGCACATGCACTAGAAATATTGTGTATGCGACGTGAAGTACCCTGTACACTACACATACACAGCGGTGCACCAAAAGGGGTCCATCAAGAAGAGGAAGTCAGCTCCCTAATGATGTAGGAAGAGAAGATGGCGGTGCTGTATCTGACATGCAGCAGTGGAGCAATGGTTTACAGCCTACAACACTGCATTCCCTGGGTGGGTATGTTTTTTAAAAACAACTCAGCAGATGAGGTAGGATAGGATGGGAAAAATGTAAGTAGGAAGTGAATTTCATCTTTACCAGTAGAAGGAAAAGATATTGGTGTGTTGATTTACTAAAGACACATAGGCTGTTTACTTTGCAAAGAATACCCAATATGCAAGTGCAAGGAAAATAAAATAACAGTATTTTGCTTGCACATGATTGGATGATAGAGGTCAGAAGATTATCATTTCATTCATTAAGCTAAGGGAGAATGTTTACATACTGAAGTAAATACTAGGTGGAATTGGTGAGTATGTGTCATGTTATGTTTTACATGTTGGTTAAAGTTGTGAATGAAGCCATCTTAGTTCATCTACATGTGAAATATGCATTTTTGATGTAACAAGCATACTTGCTATGTCCTGCCTTTAGTAGTCAAACACGCTAAACAATGCAACAAAGCAATGCAACTGAACAGTACATGGTATTAATCTGGAGATATTGCAATTAACCACTTCTGTTTGGGTGGACGTCATATGACGTTGCTACCTTTGAGAAGTGGCACCATTCAGATATTGTTTTTTTCAGCCGGCGATTCTGAAGAGGATAAAAGTGGTCTTAGTGGCAGATTCGCCGCAAGATCCCTTTTATCAGCGGTGGGAGAGATGCCCCCCCCCCCGCCGCTTTCTGGTAATTTCCACCGCTTACCGGACCCGCCGGCAGCGATGATCGGATCCGTCCCCCCCAGTGTCCAAGAACCGAGTAAGTGGCTGAAGCCGCTCACTCGGCTCCATAGTAAGGCAGGGCGGAAATGACGTCAGAAGTCACGTCCGCCCAACGGTCTTAAAGGGCCCGTTTTTTTTTTGGGCTGTCATTTTTTTCAAAATTTTTTTTTTTTTGCATTTTAGTGTAAATATGAGATGTGAGGATTTTTTGGCCCCAGATCTCATATTTAAGAGGACCTGTCATGCTTTTTTTTATTACAAGGAATGTTTACATTTCTTGTAATAGGAATAAAAGTGATCTTTTTTTTTTTTTTTTAAAAGAACAGTGTAAAAATAAAAAGTAAAATAAATAATAATAATAAAAAAAAAATTAAAGCGCCCCGTCCTTGCAAGCTCACGTGCAGAAGCGAACGCATACATAAGTCCCGCCCACATATGAAAGCGGTGTTAAAACCACACATGTGAGGTATCGCCACGATCGTTAAAGCGAGAGCAACAATTATATCACTAGACCTCCTCTGTAGCTCAAAACTGCTAACCTGTAGAATTTTTTAAATGTCGCCAATGGAGATTTTTAAGCTGCAAAGTTTGTCGTCATTCCGTGAGTGGACGCAATTTTGAAGCATGACACGTTGGGTATCATTTTACTCGGCGTAACATTATCTTTCACAATATGGAAAAAAATTGGCCTAACTTTACTGTTTTCTTATTTTTTAACTAAAAAAACTGAATTTATTTTAAAAAAAGCACGCTTAGAAGACCGCTGCGCAAATACGGTGTGACATAAAGTTTTGCAATGACTGCCATTTTATTCTCTAGGGTGTTAGAAAAAAAATATAATGTTTGTGGGTTCTAAGTAATTTTATAGCAAAAAAAAAACTGATTTTAACTTGTAAACAACGAACCCAAAAAACAGGCCCCTTACTGAAGTGGTTAAAAGAACTCTAAAACACAGTAAGACCCACTGCTTTATCAGGAAATGGAGCTCTTGACATACAACCACCCAGCATAAACTGGGACAGTGTCATGTAAACCTTTCAGATTAATGAAAAATGTTAACAGCATATCAAGCTCATCTTCAAAGGTCATCTTCCAGTAAAGGAAAAGAAAGATAAATGCTGTCATTTACTGTTATAGATGGGAGAAAAACGCAGAGACAACATATGCAGAGGCATGTCTACATAAGAGAGCAAAAACCATAATACTTAATATAAAAGATATAATTATATGATCCAAAAAGCAAACCCAGGTTTAGTAAAATACAAACTCTGTTACAAAATGTGAAATGTAAGTGAACATTTGAACAGTTTGTGACAGACTGGAAACATTTTAGAGAGTATCTATTCTCTGACACTAAAGAAATGATTCTCAGTAGAATTATATCTGGAACAAAGTTCCCATAAGTACAAGAAAATTAATACAATGAGAAGAAAAGCAATTGATACTGCACGAACCACAAATCTGCCCAGGCGCAATTTTTTTCTAAACCAGAAAACAAATAATGTAAATCATTGCAGTGTACTGAATGTTGGCTGAACTTGTTTTTTGATTTTTTAGCTCAATACACTTTCTGCAAGTACAGAAAAATACCTGTTGATCTTGTGAAATTGTGGGTCCTTGTATCTTCCCATGGATTGAAGTTAAAACCTCTGACAATGTTATCACCTGTCTCTGGTGAGTTACAAAGCATTGTCCCTCAATGTAATTAAGATAGGTGGAGGTGAAAATCAGGAGAGCAGCCTAGGGTCAAAATGTGTTTCCTTTATAAATATATTTCAGCGAGTATACACTGGAACAGGACATGTGTTACTGGCAAAATCAGTAGGTGAACATAAATTAAAAAAGGCTAAAAAAAAGTAATGCAACCTCATCTAAGGACTGGTAAGCTACAATTATTTGTCTTTGGGTTTATTACATGATATCAGCTCTTGGCTTAAAAAATAAAGTACATCAAATAACACATAACATTCTATAACCAGATACAGCAGACAAAAGGAAAGCTGTTAAATAGAGTTGAGCGAACCCGGACTGTAAAGTTCGGGTCCGTACCGAACTTTGGGGTGTCCGGGACCCGGACCCGGACCCGGACTTTTCAAAAAAAGTCCGGGTTCGGGTCCGGG
>BLSH010541697.1:1746453-1762119 GCA_018402905.1 Glandirana rugosa
TCTATGGTTTAGGTTCCTCCATTACTTTTTTGTCTCAACACAAATAAACACTATAAATGTTCAAATATATGTCCGCGACATGACATAGAGTCTTTTGTTTGTCGTTGTTATTATCGTTTTGTTTTTGGATCGACAAAGAGCCGTGGCTGATATGTTTTTATGTCCGGGATTGATTGTCCGACTCGTTCGGGTGTTCGAAGGTGTATATGTCGTACAGTCTAAACTGGTTGGAGAAATCGAGAGTATTTGTTCTGAACAGACTCATGATACGGCTCTCGTGACCGACAGACAGAGTCCACTCATATTTAACCGGATCCCCTCTCCTGGTGCAAGACTTGGCCTGACATCTAATCTCTGGGGACTTGTATATACTCTCGATATTAATGAGTTTTTGGAATCATTGAGAACATGGTTGTTGTTCAATAATAAAATTATTCCTCAAAAATACAACTTGCCTAATAATTCTGCACTCCCTGTATATCAGATAGTCCCAGAGAGAGCCATGAAAAGTCCTGTTCAGGGTTTATACATCTCCCAGGTTCCTCTCATATATGTTCAGGGGTCTCTAATCTACAGTCCGGTTCAGAACGTGGTCCTCTCCCCTAGGCCAATTTATACTCACCTGAGACAGACAGCCAGTGCTCTCGGCATAGTACTCAGACAAGTCTTGTTTATGAGAGCTAAAGAGGTTGGTCAAATCTGACATGCTGTATATGTGGAAGCTTGTGGGCTTGCTCAGCCTGTTAGTTAGGGCCTGTATTTTTGTATAGTCGGTGCCGAGAAACAGCTAGGTTTTTGTTTTGCTATTATTGTTGCTGTTTGTTTTCTGAGATACAGTACAGCGCCTGTATATAAACTTGTAAATATCACAAATAAACACAACTCTGTTTTTTCATTACCTCCTTGGATTTGGTATCTGTGCCTGAAAGACTGTTTATCCTAGGGAGCTTTGTACCTGCTACCCATTCCTCACTTCATGGTGGAGGATTGTGGGCGTTTGTTAGCAAGGAACTTCTATTTAAAGGGCCAGTACCTGTAGTAGCTAAACATGAAGAAAATCCTCAAATAGTTGGTGTTATCTAATGCTGCATCAGCAAGCAAAAACTGCACAACAGCAAGCCAACGCTATTGCACATGAGCAAACAAAGGGACTGTGCCAACAGATTGGTACTGTACAGGGGCAAACACGGAGGCTGTTTGATTGGCTACCGCCTGCTGCAGAAGCAGATAGGAAAACCCTGACTAAGATTGGAAATGGCTGCAGCCGGAGTTCCCTATCTGGGCCACAGAGCATGTGGTCATGGACCGATTCCTGAGGTCACTACCAATTCCCCTGCAGAAGTGGGTGAGTCAAGGGGACCCCAAGTTGGCAAACAACCTGGTGGAGCTTGCTGAGAGGTACTTTGCTGCAGAGAGCCTAGTCACCACCTCTACAGTTGCACAGACTTTCCACCCAGGAAAGCCATGGTCTCCCCAGGCAACCGGTAAAGTGTGTGGCAAACATGGCAAGGAGACAGAGGGGAGGGTGCCAGGACTGAAGTTTTGCATCCCAAACAAGGGAACCCACTGTCTGTCAGTAAACCAAACTGGGGCAACATCAGGTTTTTCTGCTGCTAGGAACCCGAGCATGTTGCAGCAAACTGTCCATTAACCACTTCCCGCCCGGCCTATAGCAGAATGACGGACGGGCGTTGGTTTCATTATCCTGACTGGACGTCATATGACGCAATTGCGTGCCCACCGGGGTGCGCAGCGTAGCGGTCAGAGGTGTGGTCGCAACTCCGATCGTGGTAAAGAACTTCTGATGAAGGCTTTTTACCACGTGATCAGCTGTGACCAATCACAGCTAGTCACAACGGGAACCAGGAAGTGCCGGTAAATGGCTTTCCTGTGTTCGTGCTGACAAAGAGTGCCCATCAGTGCCAACTCATCAGTGCTGCCTTATCATTGCCTGTCAGTGCAGCCTCATCAGTGCCCGTTAGTGAAGGAGAAAACAAAATCTTATAACAAAAACAAAGAAAAACTTTTTTTTTTTCAAAAATGTTGGCCTTTTTTAGTTTGTTTAGCAAAAAATAAAAACCCCAATGGTGATTAAATACCACCAAAAGAAAGCTCTAATTGTGGGTAGAAAATGCTAAAAATTTAGTTTGAGTACAGTGTATCATGCCTGCACAATTGTCATTCAAATTGTGACAGCGCTGAAAGCTGAAAATTGTCCTGGGCGGGGGGGGGGGGGTGGTGTTGGAGTGCCTGGTATTGAGGTGGTTAAGAGATGAACCCATGCTGTGTGATGTATCTCCCAGATGGCAGTCTATGTTTGCTGCTGTTTCATGCTCTGCAGCTCCGCGTGTAGGAAAACACATGTGCCACATAACTGTTAATTATAAGCTTATTATGGCTTTTGGTGGACTCTGGAAGTCTGGTTACTTTTTTAAAACCAAGATGGTTGAAACTGTAAACTTTCATACTAGAAAAGTTGCTGTGATCTGTGTATATGGGGATACTCATGAGTATCCTATAGCCACTGTTAACTGTGAAAACTGACTTAGGTACAGTGAATCATCCGGTCGGACTTGTGCCCTTAGTGCATGAGGCCATTATTGGTAGGGACTTCTCTGAGTTTTGGGGACTGTGGGATTGTCCTGACTCGGTCGCAGTAACTGACAATATGGGTTCAGGGCACTCCTCTCAGGGTTCCCCAGGTTTTTCTTTCTCTGTTATGGTAGGAGAAATGGAGGAGCCTGAGGAAGTCTCCACAGTCAGTGAAGGTGGACAGCCTTCTGCTGACCCTGAGGCTACATTAGAGCGTGCTGACCTTAATGTATACAAGGACAACTTTGGTACTGAGCAAAAAAAAGACCCTACCCTTGCCAGGGCCTGGGAAATTGTAGTAGTGATTAATGGTATACCTATCAAACTAGGGGACAGGCCCTGTTTTCCTTATTTCAGCAGCAATGAGGATTTACTGTATCATGTATATAAAAAGAATGATGAAATTGTTGAACAGTTGATGGTCCCTAAGCAATACAGAGGGGTGGTGTTGGAACTTGCCCATGGACACTTGCTAGGAGGTCATTTAAGGGTTTAGAAAACCACTGAAAGGGTGTTACGCAGGTTTACTGGCCTGGGATACAGAAAGACATTGAGAATTATTGTCGATCCTCTCCTGCGAGTCAAATGTCAGCCCCACTACCCCACTTCTGAAGTCCTTTAGTGCCCTTAGTCATTATTGAAGTTCACTTAGGTCCACTCCTAAGTCTGTGTGAGGCCATCAGCATATTCTCGTAATCATGGATTATGATACTTATTACAAGGAGGCAGTTTCCTTATGCACCGCGTCGGCTAAGAACATTGCCAAAGAGTTGTTCATAGTGTTCAGTTGCATAGGGATCCATAAGGAGGACCTTACAGACCAGGGCACCCCACTCTTGTCGTGAGTTTCTAGGGAGTTGTGCAAATTATTTAAGGTGACACAGTTGCGAACCTCTATGTACCACCCTCAAACTGATGGCTTGGTGGAACACTTCAATAAAACGTTAAAGACTATGTTAGAAAAGACTGTTGACAAGGATGGGAAAAACTGGGATTTTCTGTGCTTGATGTTTGCCATCAGGGAGGTACCCCAGTCCTGTACAGGGTGCTCTCCATTTGAATTGCTCTATGGGAGACAGCCTCGGGGACTCTTAGACATAGCCAAAGAAACCTGGGAGGGGGAGCAGACATCCCATGAAAGTGTCATTGAGCATATTGCTCAATATAAGGACAGGATTGCAGCGATCATACCTACCCTGTATGGTAAAAGAACACTTACTTTAAGCCCAAGCAGCCCAACAGAGAATATACAACAAGGGGGCTTGACTCCATGTTTTCTCACCTGGTGACAAGGTCCTGGTGTTAGTTCCCACTGTTGAAAGCAAGTTCCTGGCTAAGTGGCAGGGTCTCTTCAAAGTAATTAAAAGGGTTGGGGAGGTGAATTACAAAGTGTATCAACCAGGTAAAAAGAAGCCCAAGCAGATATAACATATAAACCTGTTAAAGCCCTAGAAGGATAAGCTGGCATTGACTGTGAGTTCCTTCCCTGTAACTCCTATGGGTACTGAATCCCCTCTGGTCCCTGAGGTCACTATTCCAGGCACCCTCTTTAATTCCCAAAAACAGGAATTCCTCATAATAAATAGAGAGAATTTTTCAGTTACCTGGTACAACTTCAGTGGTTCACCATGATTGTTACTGAACTTGGGGTCCGTGTCAAGCTCAAACCCTACTGAATTCCTGAAGCTAGGAGAAAGGACATCAGTGAAGAAGTCAAATGATGCTGGAGCTAGACGTCATTGAGGAATCCAGTAGTGATTGGTCTAGTCCCATCATGTTATTCCCAAAACCGGATGATACTTGAAGGTTTTGTAATGACTTCAGAAAGCTTAATGCAGTGACAAAGTTTGACATGTATCCAATGCCCAGGGTAGACAAAACTTATAGACAGACTTGGCAAGGCCTGCTATCTGACCACTTTGGGCTTGACCAAGAAATTGTATTTTGGGTTGCAAAGTGCCCCTGTGACATTCCAGAGGGCCTTGGACAGGACTCTAAGACCTCACCGACAATATGCAGCAGTCTGTCTCACTTATCCCATGTCCAGGCTGTCCTTGATTCCCTCTTCAAAAAGGGTTTTACGGCGAATCCAAAAAAATGTGCCATTGGTTTCAAGGAAGCCAGGTATTTGGGCTACACTATTGGCCGTGGAGTCATAAAACCTCAGTTGAACAAAGTAGAAGCCATCCAAGAATGGCCACATTCTGCAAATTAGAAGCAGGTCAGAGCCTTTCTTGGAAACGTTGGGTATTATAGAAGGTTTATCTTGAATTTTGCAACTCTAGCTACCCCACTGACTGACCTTATGAATGTAGCCAGTGCTGTACTCACCTGCTTTCTCCAATGATTTTTTGGTTCAGATGAATGCGTCTGATGTACAGTAGGTATTGGGGCAGTATTATCACAGGTACACAATGGGGAGGAACACCCTGTGGTGTACCTGAAAGAGTAAAAAGAAGGTGCCTCTAAGTGCAGCAATCACTACAATTATTTATTGCCAAAGGATTAAAAACACTTACTAGAAGTCAATGATAAAAAGGCATGAAGAAGAAGCCTATCAGATGCTCTGAAACGCGCCCTGCCTAATAGACGTCAATTCTGGGCCTGTGCATTCCACACTGGTCCCGGGCTCTTTTCCGCTGATATCAGATGTGTGTCCAGCTTTCCACGCTGGTTCTCAACAGCGTGGTTGCTTCTTGGCTTCACTGGTCTCTTTCCCCACGGCTCCACTCTGCTGGACGGCTAGGATAACATACAAACTGCTGCAGATGGGACACCTTCCAGGACTACCAATACCACTGGACTCTGTTTATTTATAATGAGCCTTTTTATCATTGACTTCTAGTAAGTGTTTTTAATCCTTTGACAATAAATAATTGTAGTGATTGCTGTACTTTTTACTTTTTCCTACCCAGAGCTGTTGCTTCCCTCTTGGAGTGCTGCCCTAGTGCACTACATTAACATATACATTAAGATATATATCAGCCTCACTTCTATCCACCTCAACTGGGAGATCCCCTCTGGTCAAATGCTGCTACCCAGAAGCGCCCTTCATCTCCTCATCCTGTGGTGTACCTGAGCTAAAAGGCCAAAGAATATGAGAAAGAGTCTGCAGTCAATGACAAGGAATGTTTAGCCATAAAGTGGGCCTTGGATGCGCTAAGGTACTATTTATTAGGGCACCAGTTTGATTTAATAACTGACCATGTTCCACTGAAATGGATAGCCCAAAAGAAGGAGATGAATAGGCAGGTTAACCGTTGGTATTTGGCTCTACAAGATTATTCCTTCATGGTGAAACACAAGCCAGGTGTTGAGATGGGGAATGTAGATGCCCTGTCCTACGTTCACTCCTGTTGGCCCACAGATGTCCAACCCTGGGGGTTTAAACAAGGGGGGATATGTATCAGAGCATCTCAGGGAGAGCCAGGAAAAGTCCTGATCAGGGTTTTTACATCTCCCAGGCTTCTCTTATATGCATTAAGCAAATTTATAATCGTTCGCCCCTATTTATCATGAGCGGAACTCAAAGATCTATGACTTTTTCTATGTACACAAAAGGCCTATTTCTCTCCAATATTGTTCACAAATGTGTATAAATATGTGTGTTAGTGAACACTTCTCCTTTGCCGAGATAATCCATCCACCTCACAGTTGTGGCATATCAAGGTGCTGATTAGACAGCATGATTATTGCACAGGTGTGCCTTAGGCTGGCCACAATAAAAGGCCACTTTGCGGGAGCATGCAATAGGCATGCTGACAGCAGGAATGTCTACCAGAGCTGTTGCCCTTGAATTGAATTTTCATTTCTCTACCATAAGCTGTCTCCAAAGGCGAGAATTTGGCAGTACATCCAACCGGCATCACAACCGCAGACCATGTGTAACCACACCAGCCTAGGGCCTCCACATCCAGCATCTTCACCTCTAAGATCGTCTGAGACAAGGCCACTCTGACAGCTGCTGCAACAATCGGTTTGCATAACCAAAGAATTTCGCACAAACTGTCAGAAACCGTCTCAGGGAAGCTCATCTGCATGCTTGTTGTCCTCATTGACGTCTCGACCTGCCTGCAGTTTGTCATCGTAACCGACTTGAGTGGACAAATGTTCACATTTGATGGCGTCTGACACTTTGGAGAGGTGTTCTCTTCACAAATGAATCCCGGTTTTCACTGTACAAGGCAGACAGCAGACAGTGTGTATGGCATCAAGTGGGTGAGTGGTTTGCTGATGTCAATGTTGTGGATCGAGTGGCCCATGGTGGCGGTGGGGTTATGGTATTGGCAGGAGTATGCTATGGACAATGAACACTGGTGCATTTTACTGATGGCATTTTGAATGCACAGAGATACCGTAACAAGATCCTGAGGCCCTTTGTTGTGGCATTCATCCATGACTAGCACCTCATGTTGCAGCATGATAATGCACGGTCCCATGTTGCAAGGATCTGTACACAATTCCTGGAAGCTGAAAATATCCCAGTTCTTGCATGGCCAGCATTCTCACCGGACATGTCACCCATTGAGCATGTTTGGGTTGCTCTGGATCCACGTATACGACAGCGTGTTCCAGTTCCTGCCAATATCCAGCAACTTTGCACAGCCATTGAAGAGGAATGGACCAAGATTCCACAGGCCACAGTCAACAACCTTATCAACTCTATGCGAAGGAGATGTGCTGCACTGCGTGAGGCAAATGGTGGTCACACCAGATACTGACTGGTTTTTGGACCCCCCTGGACCCCTCAATATAGGAAAACTGCACATTTTAGAGTGGCCTTTTATTGTGGCCAGCCTAAGGCACACCTGTGCAATAATTATGCTGTCTAATCAGCATCTTGATATGCCACAACTGTGAGGTGGATGGATTATCTCGGCAAAGAAGAAGTGCTCACTAACACAGATTTAGACAGATTTGTGAACAGTATTTGAGAGAAATAGGCCTTTTGTGTACATAGAAAAAATTGTAGAGTTTTAGTATAGCTCATGATAAATAGGGGCAAACACAAAAGTGTTGCATTTATAATTTTGCTCAGTGTACATTCAGGGATCTCTAATCCACGGTCCGGTTTGGGTCTTGGTCCTCTCCCCTGAGCCAATTTATACAGACAGCCAGTGCTCTTGGCCTGGGAATCAGACAAGTCCTGTCTGTGAGAGCTAAAAAGGTTGGTAAAAGCTAACAAGCTGTATATGTCGAAGCTGACAAGCTTTAGGCTTGCTCAGCCTGTTAGTTAGGGCTTGTACTATAGTTAGTGCTGAGACAAGGCTAGGTTTTTGTTTTGCTATTATTGTTTCTGTTTGTTTTCTGAGACACTGCACAGCACTTGTATATACACTTGTAAATATCACAAATAAACACAGCACTGTTTTGTCACTACCTCCTTGGATTTGGTATCTGTGCCTGAGAGACTGCTTATCCCAGGAAGCTTTGCACCTGCTATCTGTTCCCCGCTCATGTTAACAGTGGAAAAATGGAGGTATGAGGAAATCTTCCATTGGAGACACCTATTCTGGTGATTCCAGATTTCCATTCTCTTCCTGGTGTGTGTCTGGAACAGGAAGTAATGAGAAAACTACCTAATAGGGCACAGACAACAAAGAAAAAAAAACTCTATTCCTTTCTGTGCTTTTCTACCACCCCCAGTCACTGTGGGGTTGATTTATTGTTGGTTGATTGCGTGGAAGCCAATCAGCTTCTAAGCAGCTTGTTTAATAAAACCTGGAAGCTGGTTTTTATGCAGAGCTGCACCAGATTTTGCGCTCTCCAGTTTTAGTAAATCAACCCCAAGTGTGTTTATAGCCAAAATGTAATCTATTGTGATACTTGGTAATGCAGGAAATGGTCTTTAACCTTTTATTTATTAATAGCATGCCTATATAGTAGCCTATATAGTAACCTAAATCTCGGTACTTACAGATTTGGCACAAATATGTTACTCTGTCTAGTTAATGAAATGCACCATGTGCAAGCATTATTTCTTGGTCACAAAATCCCTTTAAGTTTGTCATCTGTATCCTACGTCAGCCTTGACTCCTTTAGGGAAATGAAAATAAAGGTTGTACATTATTATTGTTTTCCTATCCTAGCCTGAAAGGGGAGTGTAAACTAGATATGGATGAATATGAATTTGACAAGCAGCTGTACATTTAAATAACTCAATCACTCCGTAATATTTGTGGGTAAAATGTTTATATTTTGCAAGCTGTTCTGACGACAACGGTAAAATAATAATATGATTAAAGAGTCTTCTCTGTCAAGCATCACTGGAGGGCAAAGTGTTAAATCCTTTCTTAGCTTCCCCCTGCTCCAATCACATCAGCCCACTTGAAATCACTCTGAAGTATTGGAAAAAAGAAATAAATAATGATGAGAGCTATTAGCAGGGGTGGACCCCCACAGTCATTAGCCTTACCCACTCTGCACTTTCTGTCTGACTAACTGATTAATGAGGAGAGAGAGAATAAAGCATGCATTAAGGAAATTAAGGCGTATTTCACATAGAGGTCTTGTTTAATTTTTTTTTTTTTTTTTTAGGGATGCCGTTCATTTTATTGTAGCAAATTATTAGTATTATTAACAATGAAGCATTATACTTGCTGGTCTAATTACCAGTCATAGGCAATGATATATTCATCACTGCAAGCAAATTAAACTAGATTATTGATATTTAACTATTAACTAATTATTATAAACGGTATCATTTATATTGTGTGTAATAGGGTGACATAATGTGTATTTGTATTGCTAACGGCCTATCCCTGCTACAGGAGGCTTCTTATTAATTGAATTAATATTAATTAAATATTATTGCAGGACTGGCGCCCTTTCTTGGGGGGTTAATTCCAGCTGAAAGCAACAACAGCTGTAGGTAAAACAGGCAGAGAACCTTCTAATGTAAAATCAATAAAAATTGTACCCCCTTGTCAGCCATAAGAAGTTGAATAGATTTTGTGTAAGGTGGTATAATTTACTAAAAAACATCTCTTAACGTCAGGGTTGCCTTTCTCAGGCCTGTGAAATGAGTCATTGGCACAGTGGATTATTTAAACACCGTGTGTGTCTATAACCATGTATATATACACATTATTATATATTGAAAAACTGTCTACTTTACTCCCCAGCCTCTTATAATCTATGGAGGACGGACACACAGGGGTTCCCTTGTGGAAATTTAGCAAAGAAAAATCAGTAATGCAGTTAGAATCGAGCAATAAATCCTGAACTTATTTGCAAGCACATTTGATTAAATATTTTGAAAAGAAAACCCTGGGTGATTGATTTGCCCACTGTATTGATCCAGTATTGATCCTTGCTAACCCAGCTGTGGTATGTGTTAAACAACACTGCTGTTTTCCAGATGCCTGCTTATGAATTCTGCTTTAGAAATCTTAGTTTGGAAATAAAATAATCTTATCAACTTTACATGTAATGGCTTGGAAAATATTGCATGTGCTGTTACTAGTGATTTATTCTATTTCAATCATTCTACTAGTAAAGTTGACAATAGAATGTATTACTTATATAGTGCTATGCTAGTAGAGTACAAATATGCAGAGTGACTTACTCGCTTACAGAAACTTTTGCTTGACCATTCAAGGAATTTAATGATGCATATTACAATTTAATAATAGTGCCATAATATCAAAGAAATTCTTGCTTTTATTTTGTAAGTTATATTTTACATCCACAATAAACAATTAACAAATAATGTAATCATTATACATATTATATATATATAATTCAAAAAGTAAGTGAAATATTGAATACATGTTTTTTCCCCCAATTCCTCAAATACATTTTTTTAAACCTTAAGCACATACTGACTCCTCTCCCCCATAATCAGCCTGACCAACACATAGATGAAAGCCTGCCATTTTAATTTGAGCCTTGAGTTGTATGGCAAGAAAAGTAATCATTGCATTGAGACATAGCTAGCTCTGTCTTCTGCGTATGAAGTCACCAAACAGGAAATTTAAACTGTTCCATAAAAGATTGAGTAATGTTTTCAAAACGTATATAGCAATTTGTTTAACCTACATACGACAATGCACAATGTGTATTCATCAGGCAAGTTGAGCAGCTTTGTATATTAGAATATATATTTTTTTTATATATTTCAACACTATCAATACAGCATAAATCAAATAACCGATTAGCTCCTTTGTGTATTGTTTTCATTGTTAACCTCTTAACTGCCTGGGGGAACCGTGGTATACATGGTCTTTCAAAATGTAATGCTCCTATCCCTGCCAGCAGTAGCTTAAGAGGACCAGTCAGTAATGGGTTTTTGCCAAGGCCTTCTGTCTCGCTCTTCTATTTACAGAATAAAAGCCACGATAAACTCAGTGGCTTCAGGGATTCAGATTCCTATCAAGGTTTTATCAATCCTATTTTAGCGCTGCATTGATCCTTACTGAGAATCTAATCTAAACTATGAAGACCAAATAACAACTTCATTACCTGCGCGGTTCTGATTGGAGATCCCTAATGCCAAGATTAGTGGCAGTCAGCCTAACCTGCCACCATTGATTTGCTCTGTGAAATCACTTGTTAAAAAAAGAAAAATCATGTTTGCTTGGTAATTGAACAATTTTATTTTTTTCCCCCTTCTTTTTCTTGATGCACTCTTCAAAGCATTGATTAAATGCCTGCATCTCAGGAAACATGCTCACATTTTTATTTTTATTTCAAATGTGTAGCTTTGAAAAATGCAGCCCATTGTGGGCTAGGAATGATGGTTTCACAGCTAGTTAGCCGTAAGTAAAAGATACATTGAGCCTATCCTGCAAGAATAGACAGCTCATTTATATAGTTTTTCAGTACAGATTACCCAGGTTAAATAAATGAAACATACTCTTATGCTCAGCCATCACAAAAAGGCAGAGAAATGGATGAACCCATTTTGCTTAATGCATACATGAATGTTACACCAGTTCCCCCCATGGTAAGGTGAGAGGTTAATGAAATGCTCATTTCACTGAGCCATATTGTTTTGTTTTCCTGCAAAGTTCTGATAAGTAGCTAACCAACCAAGCTTGTAATTACAATCTTACAGAAACCAGGCAGATCTGTATATAAATCTCACCATCCAATTACAAGATGTAATAATTTTGCACTCAAGCTGGTAATGAGGTCTAATACGCGAGCATTTGATAATCCCTACTGGATGCTGCCTTGATCAGATGTTGGCTTTGTAATTAGACTGGCAGAAAATCATTATTTCATGTTCAAATAGAAAATGAGGTTGGTGGGAAGTTAATTTCTCTACGCTCTGTGAAGCGTAGACAAGAATTTAATGATTTAATTACAATTGTAAGCTCTTTGCATGAGACTTAAATTGAGCTAAGATTTTTTCACACTGTCTCATGTTAGTAAGTGGCCGTATGAAAGCTTTTGACATTGCTTTGTAATGACAGTGCTGCCCAGTGTTTTGATTTGACAAAAAAAAAAAAAAAAACACAACCTGTCTTGTCTGTGCTTTGCAGGTACTGAGAAAACGTTTGCAGTGAGAGAGACATATGACCTGACGGCTTACATAATAATATCTGTTATGTATTCTTGGGGATAATTTATGGCAGCTTCATATTTCATAATTTGGTTACTTAGCTTTTTTCTTAATTCACAAAGGTTTGAATTTATAATCCTACACTAAGCTGTAATACATTTATATGTCATATTAATTTAGTATAATAAATTATTCTCATATATTTCTCGGCTGCTACAAGATACATAACCATGAATGGACAGGAATGAAACCTGCCATAGATGTTTATGTGTTCATATATTATGGGAACACTATAATGCGGTTTTGTGAGCAGAAATTTTTGTGTTGTTTTAAAGCTTACCTAAAAAGCAATTTTAATGTGACCTTCACATATATACAAGCTGATTCAATATTTTCACAGTGGTACTTCAAATCGGGATTTTTAGATTTTACCTCTAGTGGCTATCAGTATGTTTGACAAGTACAATAAGCCTCCTTGTTGAAGGACTGCTCAGGTAAAAGATTAATGGATGAAACACTGCATCCTTTCCAGTCAAAGACAATTGATAGAGTTTGACTGGAAGAGGAATTATGAAGCACAATCTCTGTGCAGCACTGGAGGAAGCACAGCCTACATATGTAATATAGAAAAATGGTTGGCCCGTGTAAATATAGAAGTTTGAATTGGAAACAGAAAAATATATTTTTAGGCAGTACTAAGATTTTTTTTCTTAACACAAATCTGTTCTTAGCAACCAGATCCTTCCTCATTAGAGAGAAACAGAAAAATTACTATTAGAATTTTGGAATTTGCTGTGGATCAACATGAGCGCTTTCTATTTTGCAAGGATTATAACAACCTTTGTTGCAGATTCCTACCTTTTGTTATTCTGAATAAATCACTGTTTGTTCCTCTGTGCTGAGTAAGTCTAATGGGAGTGGTTTCATAATTATCAATCAGCTGCTGCAGCTGCAGCTGTAGAGCACTAATGAGGGAATCTTCTGGGCCTGTATCCCTTTAGACGTGTTCCTATTGGGAGTATCTCATTTTTTTGCAAGGGATGCCTGAAAGCTGACTTGTATCTTAGGCAGACTTCTGGGAAAATTGGTGAGCCAATCACACAAGCAGGAAATTATGTTTCTGGGGCTTGTTCAGTACACATTCTGTGTACAGAACAACTCCAGGTAGCCATATTGCATTGCATTTTCAAAAAATTACAGCGGCTGCAAATTGAAAAAGAAAGGTCATTTTTAATAACATTCAGTTACAATATGTCTTGTGTCGCAATTGTATACGCTATATTATTTTTTCTTTATTTGCTATTTTTTCCCCATGAAAGTGGAGTTACCCAATGTATGATGGTCATTTTTTATGTGCAATATAAATGTCTAAGTACATTTTACAAAATGTTTTTCTGTTGGACAAGGTTTCCATGTTTACAACGTAATATTTGCTGTAAAGATGGAGGGCAGTAAGGATAAATGCTTATAACATCCGTCTGCTTATAGTTCAGTGGTTTTATAAAAAATATTTGCAAAATTATTTTAATTTATTTCAGCATTTAAAACAAGCTCATGAAACCATTTTATTGCTCTTCCAAATTACATTTAATTCAACCAATGGTCATATGCTAGTTTATTACAGTAGTAATCATTTTCAGTAACATGGATATTTATATTCACTGTTGAAATCCAAACTACCTTCATTGGTTTGGAACATCACCAGGCAAGGTACTTTCTTAATGTGACAAATATTCCCTTATTGCTGGTAGGGAACTAAAACGGCCCATTTAAATCTAAGTGCTGTATTGTGGTGAGCTAACAAATGTGTATTGTGTTGCACATGAATTTACATTCTGTTACCACACCACAATGCAACCAAAACTAAACCTGCAGCATTTTTCTGATGCAACGCATCACATCGCACAGTATGTGTGTGACTGTTGGTTGTAGTGCTCAGCAACATGGAAGTGTTGGGGGTGCATTAAATGAATGTAGTAAATGATTGTGGTATGTGTTTTGCTATGTAATAAAGCATACATTTTACCAGGTGTTACCGCAGGCCCCAATCGTTTATTTTTATTATATTTTAGCAAAGTGTGTAAAATATTTAACCAATTGAATTTTTTTTTAGTATAAACTATTTACTGTACAAATAAAAAAATGTAATACAGTGTGCACCCATGACACTGATGCCACAGAACATAACAATATTTTTGAACAGAGATCACGGCAGAAGCTGTTTTATTTCAAACACATGCTCTTTCTTTCTCAATGTACATCTCTGGCCCTCAGTCGTACAGAGCCTTTAACCCTTTTAAATTATGTAAATTATATTTTAATTTAAATAACTAGCAGCGGGTCCTTAGATGCTAGTGAAGGATAGTTTCTCCATCTGAGGTATAGCCCTGCTGCTGACTGTGGACTCTGGGGCTACAAGCCTTTTCCTGAGGGTGTAGATAAGTGCAACTTACAAATGTTTTTGAGTGAGATCATTACTTTTAACTATCAGTCAATGTAAGGCTTTTTATTACATTAGATCAGTGTATTTTCTTCTAATCTGGTTTTGGGGAGAAGCCAATCATTAAAAGAATGTCACTTTCATAGGATAAGATAAGTGCAACAGTAAAATGATTACTATAATATTACATTCTTATGCTACTTCCTCTAGTGTCTTTGACATAATAAGGATGGAAATTGGGCAGGGGGCACTTGATGTCACATTTCCTTTCCTTTTATTTTATATAATTGTTTAGCTATATTACACTATCTAGTAATAATATGCATCTTGCTGTGAATTTTTGGTGCTTTGCTTTGAAGGGGGTCTCAGACTAGAAATGAGGGTAGTTTTTCTTGGGAAAGAAAGACACATACAATAACTTTCATGGGATAAGAATATGAGACGTGGAATTCTGGGCTACTCAAATACATTAGTGGACCAAGGCCTGAACTGTGGACTCATGACTAGAGGCTCTCCTACACCAGTGAGCTTCAAGGAGCACCCCAGGGGAAATACAAAAGTAGAGAAGGATAATGGCAGTTACACATAAAATGTTGTGGATCCAGCAAAGTATCAGATACTGTCATGGACTGGATGGCAGGACTCTTTAATTAAAAGGTACAAGAAAAAAAGTGTCTGAGGGGCACATTAAAAACAGGAGGCAATTTAGTCTAGCCATTTTGAACCAGGGTGCCTTGAGGTTTCTTCAAGAGTGCCTTGGAAAAATGCCTAAAAATTACCAAAAATGATACAGTATATAAGGTGGAGAATGGATGAAGCTTGCCTTTTAGTCACACAAAGCCACAGATTTTCATTGTGCACCACTAGGACCTTCTAGCTAAATAATAAAAATAATTGCAGCGCCCAAAAAAATTATGTAAAATATGCGTTCTATACATGTAACAAAAGAGGAAATCAAAATGGAACAAATAAATGAATATTCTTCCTTTTACAGGGAGAGAGAGACCAGGTATTGTAGTCTCCTCCAAGTTAAACTGAAAAGTTCAGCACTGTGAGGAAGGAAGGTGCTCCTTCAGAGTCTTTCGTGCAAAAAAGGTCTCTGAGGCAATGAAGGAAAAAAAGGGGG
>BLSH010541697.1:1769293-1798021 GCA_018402905.1 Glandirana rugosa
CACACATATATATATATATATATATATATATATATATATATATATATATATATATATATATATATATATATATGTGACATACGTCTTAATAATCCGTTTACTCATAAAACTGGTGTAGTAGGAGAAATACGTACAACAGAATGAGGTTCGACATATCCGAGCTTTCGGATGATGGTTAATTCGTATAATCCACTACACGTAGAGTCATTACTCTTCCCCACACCAAATTACTGTAGTTGTGGGATATAGTCCACACGTATTAATAATCCGTTGAAGGAAAGGAAACCGTTTTACCCAGTTTTCTTCCTGAACTGTCCGAGGCTTTTCAGTTTTTATCACTCTATAGAACGTCTCCCTACGTCGTGAGAAATATATATATATATATATATATATATATATATATATATATATATATATATATATCTATATATACACACTGCATTCAGTGTAGGCTGTATATACAGTGCATTCGGCGGTGTATAGTATATAATACATTTCAGACAGTGTATTAATATATATATGTATATATATATATATATATATATATATATATATACAGTGTCTCACAAATGTGAGTACAACCCTCATCTTTTCATGTGACAACACTGAAGAAATTACACTTTGCTACAATGTAAAGTAGTGAGTGTATAGCTTGTATAACTGTAAATTTGCTGCCCCCTCAAAAAACTCAACACACAGCCATTAATGTCTAAACTGCTGGCAACAAAAGGGAGTACACCCCTAAGTGAAAATGTCCAAATTGGGCCCAATAAGCCATTTTCCCTCCCTGGTATCATGTGACTCTTTAGTGTTACAAGGTCTCAGGTGTGAATGGGGAGAAGGTGTGTTAAATTTGGTGTTATCGCTCTCACTCTCTCATACTGGTCACTGGAAGTTCAACATGGCACCTCATGGCAAAGAACTCTCTGAGGATCTGAAAAAAAGAATTGTTGCTCTACATAAAGATGGCCTAGGCTATTAGAAGATTTCCAAGACCCTGAAACTGAGCTGCAGCACGGTGGCCAAGACCATACAGCAGTTTAACAGGACAGGTTCCACTCAGAACAGGCCTCGCAACGGTCAACCAAAGAAGTTGAGTGCACATTCTCAGTGTCATATCCAGAAGTTGTCTTTGGGAAAAAGACATATGAGTGCTGCTAGAATTGCTGCAGAGGTTGAAGGGGTGGGGGGGTCAGCCTGTCAGTGCTCAGACCATACGCCGCACACTGCATCAAATTGGTCTGCATGGCTGTCATCCCAGAAGGAAGCCTCTTCTAAAGATGACGCACAAGAAAGCCCGCAAACAGTTTGCTGAAGACAAGCAGACTAAGGAAATGGATTACTGGAACCATGCCCTGTGGTCTGAAGAGACCAAGATAAACTTTTTCGGTTCAGATGGTGTCAAGCGTGTGTGGCGGCAACCAGGTGAGGAGTACAAGGACAAGTGTGTCTTGCCTACAGTCAAGCATGGCATTGGGGGTGTCATGGTCTGGGGCTGCATGAGAGCTACCGGCACTGGGGAGCTACAGCTCATTGAGGAACCCATGAATGCCAACATGTACTGTGACACACTGAAGCAGAGCATGATCCCTTCAGAGACTGGGACGCAGGGCAGTATTCCAACATGATAATGGCCCCAAATACATCTCCAAGACGACCACTGCCTTGCAAAAGAAGCTGAGGGTAAAGGTGATGGACTGGCCAAGCATGTCTCCAGACCTAAACCCTATTGAGCATCTGTGGGGCATCCTCAAAAGGAGGGTTGAGGAGCGCAAGGTCGCTAACATCCACCAGCTCTGTGATGTTCTCATGGAGGAGTGAACGAGGGCTCCAGTGGCAACCTGTGAAGTTCTGGTGAACTCCATGCCCAAGAGGGTTAAGGAAAATAATGGTGGCCACACAAAATATTAATACATTGGGCCTAATTTGGACATTTTCACTTAGGGGTGTACTCGCTTTTGTTGCCAGTTGTTTATGCTACCATACCCCAGTTCTTAATACCGTGTATTGCAACATCAGTGACAGCTTTAAGTCTTTTGTGGTATTTGTGGATGAGGCTCTTTATCTTCTCAGATGGTAATGCTGCCTATTCTTCTTAGCAAAAAGCCTCCAGTTCCTCGAAATTCTTGGGCTGTCTTGCATGAACTGCACATTTGAGATCTCCCCAGAGTGGCTCAATGATATTGAGGTCAGGAGACTGAGATGGCCACTTCACTTTATTCTGCTGTAGCCAATGACAGTTCGACTTGGCCTTGTGTTTTGGATCATTGTCATGTTGGAATGTCCAAGTACGTCCCATGCGCAGCTTCCTGGCTGATGAATGCAAATGTTCCTCCAGTATTTTTTGATAAAATACCGCATTCATCTTGCCATCAATTTTGACCAAATTTCCTGTGCCTTTGTAGCTCACATGTCCCCAAAACATCAGCGATCCACCTCAGTGTTTCACAGGCCTTGTTGACTCCTCTCCAAATGAAGCATTTATGGTTGTGGCCAAAAAGCTCAATTTTGGTCTCATCACTCCAAATGACTTTGTGCCAGAAGGTTTGAGGCTTGTCTCTGTGCTGTTTGGCCTATTGTAAGCGGGATACTTTGTGGCATTTGCATAGTAATGGCTTTCTTCTGGCGACTCAACCATGCAGCCCATCTTTCTTCACGTGCCTCCTTATTGTGCATCTTGAAACAACCACACCACATGTTTTTTTTTAGAGAGTCCTGAAGTTATTTTTGGGGTTTTCTTTGCATCCCGAACAATATCTTTTTATATCCCTTTCCTGTTTTATACAGGTCAACTACCCTTTCCCACAGATCCTTTGACAATTTTTTTGCTTTCCCCACGACTCAGAATCCTGAAACGTCAGTGCAGCACTGGATGAGGGATGCATGGGTCTGTGAGGAGTCCAGAAACTCATTGACCTTTTATACACACACACTAATTACAAGCAAACAGATCACATGTGAGGATGGTTACCTTTAATAGCCATTCAAACCCCTTTGTGTCAACTTGTGTGCATGTTATCAGGCCAAAATCACGAGGGTATGTAAACTTTTGATCAGGGTCATTTGGGTAGTTTCTATTGTCAGTATGATTTAAAAAGAGTAAACACAGTTGATTGATAACAAATAGCTTCAGCCAAACACTAACCATGAGTGAAAGAAATGTTCTTGTGTTCGCATCCATATTCTCTGAAAAATGGCCAAGACATCTTAAATTCTGCCAGGGTATGTAAACTTATGAGCACAACTGTATATATATACAGTGTAATATATACATATATATATATATATACATACACACACAGTGCATTCAGTGTGGAGTATACATACAGTGCATGCTCGGGTAAGGGTCTGGCATAGATTTTAAGGGGAACTCCACGCCAACATTTTTAAAAATATTGGCATGCCCCCCAAAATCCATACCAGGCCCTTCATGTCTGGTATTGATTTTAAGGTGAACTCCGTGGCAAAATTAAAAAAAAAATGGCGTGGGTGTCCCCCCCAAAATCCATACCAGGCCCTTCAGGTCTGGTGGGGATTTTAAGGGGAACCCCGTGGCAAAATGTAAAAGAAAAATGGCATGGGGTCCCCCCCAAAATCCATACCAGACCCTTATCTGAGCATGCAACCTGGCAGATCAGGATGGGGGGGTGAGCGAGCACCCCCTCCTCCTGAACCATACCAGGCCACGTGCCCTCAACAGGGGGAGGGTGCTTTGGGGGGACAAGGGCCTCTTCTGGAAGCACCCTTTAATAAGTGGGCCCCCAGATCCCACCCCCCATGTGAATGGGTATCGGGGATTCGCCAAAAAAGTGTCAAAAAAGGAATTGTCCAAAGCTGTCTCCTGTGGTTTTTACTTTTTTGACACTATTTTGGTGAATACTCATTCACATGGGGGGTGCTATCTGGGTGCCCCCTTGTTAAAGGGGGCTTCCAGATTCCGATAAGCCCCCCACCCACAGACCCTGACAACCACAGCCCAGGGATATCGGGAGGAGGCCTTTGTCCCCATTAACATGGGGGCAAGGTGCTTTGGGGTGGGGGCACAGAGCCCCCCCTGCCCCAAAGCACCCACCCCCCATGTTGAGGGCATGTGGCCTGGTATGGTTCAGGAGGGCATGCATGCTCAGAGAAGGGTCTGGTATGGATTTTGGGGGGCTCCACTTCAATTTTTTTTTTCAACGTGGACTTCCCCTTAAAATCCATACAGGCCTGAAAGGCCTGGTATGGACTGGGGGGACCCTGTTTTTTCCTTGATTTTTTATATATATTGCCGTGAGCCGGCAATGCATTACAGACGCGTGCAAGTTTACAGGACATTTTTCCTTTAGAAATGTAATTTTGCTGCGGCACTGTTCTACACATCACACAGATGCAACACTTTACAGGCAGACTAAGGGGACCCCCCAGGCACTATAGTTAAATGAATATTTCCTTTCACTTTAAGCATTATTAAAATCACTGCTCCTGAAAAAACAATTTTAAAAACTTTTTTTGCATCGATAGATGTCCCCCAGGGCAATACACGGTTTATGGCAATAACTTGCATATAAACCTTTAAAAAGAACACTTTTGATTTTTCATGTCCGTGTCCTAGACTTTAATAGTGTTTGCATGTTCGCCAGAACTTTTTGCCTGTTTTCAGTGTTCTAGTGCTAACCGAACCGAGGGTGTTCGGCCCATCCCTACTTCTCAGTTGGTGCACAGGTGATCAGTGTGCACCAGGTGAGGAGAAAAAGTTTGTTATCTTTGTTTTTATGAGTACAGCTGTTTTTAGAAGTGCTTACCTTTCTTTATACTTTATGTAGTGCATGTCCTTTTCTCCCTGGAGAGTTTGCACATAATCATCCCTAGTGCTGAGCTTGGGGGCACCCAATCAAAATGTTGCTGTGGAACCTAATAATTTGTACTTATGCCCCTACATAGAGATGTCGCTTAACTTGACCTGGCCATACACTGATCCTTGCTGAAGCGACCAAATTTTATTAGTGTGTGGATGTCCCCACTCAACAGAAGTTGATTGTTTGATTGACACCTATCAAAGGGCCACGCAGGAAAACTTTTGTTGATCAGCAGGTGCAGCTGTTGATCAGTGTATTCTGACAGAGGTAGAATACTGGGGGGTGACTTCCTCCATCCCCCTTAATGGAGAAATCTGTTTTTTTCACTCAGTCTGCTGGCTGAATGAAAAAAAAAACCCAGTAATGTATGGCTAGCCTTATTTACAGGTGGTGTCAGTGCGGGTGTGTTACCAGAATGGTTTGCAAGTCTTTGTGGCAAATTGAAATAAATTCTTGCCTACGTTTGATTTGCGTTCTACATTTTACATTTGCTTGCCTACATTCTGATTTATCTTGGTATGATCCACTTTCACACAGTTTCCTTGCATCCTTGGCTTGTAGCTCTTTTTTTACTAATTCTGGATATTCACTAGTAGTTTTTTGAACAAACATTTAAAATGTTTGTTCTGTTTTTTTAATTGTTAGTGGGGTGAACTCGACATTCAATTTAAACTGCACTAACAAGAGAATTTGAAGGAGCTGGATGTAAAATTTGTCTTGAATAAACAAGTGTCTAACAACAATGTATGTGGGTTTCATGTGACAAAGTACATTCTCTCCAAATTCAAATGTTATAAGCAAGCACATTTGAAGTACTTTTTAACCACTTCAATACTATGCACTTAGAACACTTTACTACCAGACCAATTTTCAGTTTTCAGTGCTGTTGCGCTTTGAATGACAATTGCGTGGTCGTGCGACGCTGTGCCCAAACAGATTTTTATCATTTTGTTCCCACAAATAGAGCTTTCTTTTGGTGGTATTTGATCACCCCTGCGGTTTTTATTTTTTGCGCTACAAATAAAAAAAGACCGAAAATTTTGAAAAAAAAAAAATCTCTATTTTTGACACAAAACTTTGTAAATAAGTAAATTTTCTCCATCACTGGTGGGCACTGATGAGGCTACACTGACGGGCACTGATGTGGCAGTACTGATTGGCACTGATGAAGCAGCACTGATGAGGTGGCACTGATGATGAGGCACTTATATGCAGCGATGATGAGCACTGTTAGGCAGCACTGACGGGTACTGAGAGGTGACACTGATTTACAGCACTGAAGGGCACAGATATGCAGCACTGACGGACACTGCTAAGCGGCACTGATGGGCACTCATAGACAGCACTGATTGGCATTCATAGGCGGCACTGGGCACTGATAGGTGGCACTGATGGGCACTGGTAGGTGGCAATGGTGGGCACTGATATGTGGCACTGGTATGCATTGATAGGGGCACTGGTGGGCACTGATAGGGGCACTGGTGGGCATATATCCTGATAGGGGCTCATTTCCTGGTGGTCTAGGGTGGCATCTGAAGGTGGCACTAAGTGCCATCCACACTGGGCACTATGTCACTTACCTGGTTGTCTAGGGGGGTCTCCCTGGTGGTCCAGATCGGCTCCCTGGTGGTCCCTGGTCGGCTCCCTGGTGGTCCTGGGTGGGCACATCCCTGGTGGTCCCTGGGCAGGCTCCCTGGTGGTCTAGGGTGGCGATCCGAGGGAGGGCTGTGCTGATAAATCATTAGCACAAACCCTCCCTGTCAGGGATGCAGCCGATCGGCTCTCCACTCCTCAGGTCTGCAGACCTGAGTACAGGAAAGCCGATAAACGGCTTTCCTGTGTTACACTGTGACCAGCCGTGATTGGTCACGGCTGGTCACATGGTAAAGTGCTTCAGATCAAAGCGCTTTACCGAGATCGGTATTGCGGGGGGTCAGACTGACCTCCCACACCACCAATCGCCGCGATGCGCGCCGCCCCTGGGCGCGCGGCGGCTTGTTATCCTGAGGACGTCATATGAAGTCCAGTCAGGATAACTAAGCCACTTCCCGGCCGTCATTTTGCATACGGCGGTCGGGAAGTGGTTAAAGAACACCCATCAAGCCATTGAATGTGCTGAGAATTTTCATACAAATGTTCATACAATTTTTTGTTAAAAAATCTACTAGTGTATATACAGCTTTAGGCACAAATATGAAGCAACCAAATAGAATAATCATCTTATCAGTTTATCTTGACTTTACCACATATGTGCTCTCTTGCTATCACTCAATTAGCTAGCACCCCTCTAAAAATAAATTAAAACAACATTAAATCTTAAATTTTTCATTTACTAGATATTCACTAGTAAACAAGTTTAAGGTTAATGATTAGTTGATGCTTTCCTATAGTCATGCCAACAAATGTCCAGTAGAACAATTTCCAATTAATCTGCACCTGGTTATTCACAGTGAAAACAGTTACAAATTTGTTGAGAGAAAATTCCCAACTCTTCAATTCTCAACAATGGACAGCAGGGTGCTTAGTGGTTAGAACCTCTGCCTGGCAGCACTAGTCATCGAATTGAATCCCAACCGCCAGCATGGAGTTTCCCTGCTCTCCCTGTGCTTGTGTTGGTTCTTGTGGGTGCTCTGATTTCCTCCCACACCCCAAAGAAATGTGTATGAATGTGAGTGGTCATCAATACAAATATAGGGAAGTTTACTTAAAGTGGTACTAAAGTCACATTTTTTTCTAGTTAAAAATAACAAACATGGTATATTTACCTGTCCTGTGCAGTGATTTTTCACAGAGCAGCTCAGATCCTCCTCTTCTTGGGTCCCTCTTCTGTGCTCCTGGCACATCCCACTTGTTGAGTGCCCCCGGCACCTAAGCCGCAGCTCCCTGTGTCCATTCAGACATGGGGCCAGGGCTGGGTGGGCCCACCCAACCTCTGTCTCTCTGCATTGGCTGACTGACTTTGATTGACAGCAGTGGGAGCCAATGGTGCCACTCTGCTGTCTCAGCCAATGAGGAGGGGATTCCCAGGTAGCCGAGACACTCCTGCAACATCGCTGGATAGAGATGGGCTCAGGTAAGCATTAGGGGGCTCAGGGAGGCTTCTGCAAAGAGAAGGCTTTTTATCTTAAAGCATTGAATGTATTAAGATAAAAAAACCTTCTACCTTTACAATCACTATAAGGTGTAACTAAAAGCAAAAGAGGATTTGAACCACGTGTCAGGTTTTTAATGCTGTCTGTGCCCCCCGTTAGGGTGATTCACTCTCTCAGTATTTGTCATATGCACTGTTCTCAGTGAAAGTGACAGAATCCCAAATTTCGGGTTGTTATCAGAATAGTAATAGAGGGGAAATCTTCCAATAGGGACCCTGGTGGCAACCAGGGATTCCCTCACTTTGAGGGGTTTCTTCTCACTTCCTATTTTGGCTATGGGACAGGAAATGACGGAAAGCCTCCTCAATGGAACATAGATGGCAAAAAAAAAAAAATCCAACACTGGTAAGAACCCTTTTTTTACACTATCTAAATGTAGCGGTACCCCCATAGGGGCTGCTGAGTATTGTCCATCTGTCACCCTGCCCAGCCCGGCATGCACTTCCCAGACATTCCAAGACAATGAGCAGTCCGTGAGCTTTGTTTTTTTTATGATTTATTGAGGGATTAGAACTTGGATGGGGTATAGGAAATATGGAATGCCAAGTGATGAACTGTATCATTTACAATGGGATAACAATGTACACTCTCTGTACATATCACAACTCCAGTCTCCTCCAGCACTTCTGTTGCTTGCAGACTGTTACTCTTCTTCTCTCCAGCACTTCTCTTACTTATCAGGCACAGCTAGCACATGTGGTTAGGCCTGACAGTGGCTCAGCCAGGCCTCAGCAATTGCCTTTTGCAGGCGGGGACCGTGAGCCCCTATAGTGTAGCATATAGAAAGTTCTGGTGCTAGCTGACATAGCGACAGACTACTGATTCCGGTCAGCCCCCTTCAGGCCCTTCCAGCTCTCTTGGCTGCAGCTGCCCGACCCCACTGCTCATGACACCACAGTTCTCTCCATTGGCTCTGCAGCCATCCCTGACTGCATCCTCTCAGTCCTCTCAGGCATGCCTCCCCAGTCCTCCCAACTGTGCATGTCACTCACTATCCCTTCTGGCTGCAACTGATGGTTCCCTCCTGAAGACTTGCCTGGCCATACTAGCTCCTGCTGCCCTCTCTTGCTCCTCTTGTGTCTCCTGTCCAGAGCCTTCACGATGACTTGAAGGGCTCTGTCATGCACCTGAGCCCCAAGCCCAAGGTCACCCCCCCAGACTGAGGAGCTCTCTCAAACCCAACAACTCCAGTTAGGGCTGCCTAAATTTACCTACACTGCCAAAGAAAAACCTCACTCTAGCACCTCACTAACTAGAGGGTGCTACACAAAACAAAAAAAAAAAATCTTGCCTTTACTTTACTTTACTTTTCTATACTTTAACTCTGTTCAAAATATATAAAATCAGCATGCTCCAGGCTGTTGACTTTGAAAACAGAATTACTTTTAAATATGAATAACTAAGGTTTTTTTTTTTTTTTTTTTTTTACTAAATGTAGCATGTCTCATACTAAACTACTAATTTGTAAATGTACAGTTACTTAGTGTAAATAATGTAAAAGGACAGCTAAAACACACAGGGGGGATTTACTAGAAACAGGTGCAAGCAGAATCTGGTGCAGCTGTGTATGGTAGCCAATCAGCTTCTAACATCAGCTTGTTCAATTAAGCTTTGGCAATAAAACCTGGAAGCTGATTGGTTTCTATGCAGAGCCGCACCAGATTTTGCACTCTCCAGTTTTAGTAAATCTCCCCCACAGACTACTTAGCTATCACTTTTTGCTATATAGCCTTGGCTAGTACAAAATGTATGTGCATATCTGGGTCTAGTTCTTTGGTATTCCTTAAGGTATAGGGTTTTAGCATTTGTTGACGATTAGCCTATATATCAATGCCAGTCACTGCTTCTGATATTATTTTTTTATGCTTGGCACAAGCTAAAAGGTAAAAAAGGTAGTGCAGTTATTGAAGAGCTGTGAGCCCAGAGCTGTGAACCTGCCCATGGCCTAGACTGGTATTAATTCAGCTGCATCTCCACTGATTCCATTTATAGGCAACGGATAAAAATTAAAGGAATTTCAAGCAGATAGTTTTTCTCAATTATAAAATAAACACAAAATATTACATTCTCTTATTCTGGTCTTTTTTTAAGGACTGCTTGTAACACCACACCACAGGTTTTCCAAAGCTCCCTGGTGTAGGTGAATTCTGGTCAGCCAGGGCAAGAGAAGACAATGGCTCTGTGGTTTGAAGGTAAATGTCTCTGTATGATGTGGATACATTTCATTTCAGCCTCTCTGATTGTTAGATGCCTCATCAGTTAAGATGCAGAAAATGTCACTCAACATAAGAGTGTTTTTTTCTCTATTTAGCATTTTCATTTGTCTACAATTGTGCCATTGCTGCCCCCTTTATTATGCCATATAGCTTAAAGATAAATATGTCTAAGACTGGACAGCAGAAGAGCAGTCTGTAAGCTGCGATTATCAAGCATTTTATTCATGTATATTTAGAAGATGGTAATGAGGGGGTTTTGCATTGTTGCATGAAAACAGTCAATTCCCAGCAGAATTGATAGAAATGGATAACTAAGTGTCCAGCGACAGCTGTGCTTAGAAATGATATTCCCACTTAGCATTGCATTCTGCCTCACACTAACCAGTGATTTGATAAGGTGAACTTCTGCCACACTTTCTAGACTTGCTGTTTTATCAAGTAGTATTTATGCTGACAATTGCACCACTCAATATACTGTAAATCTACAGTATAGTTAATATTACAGTTAATATATACTTAAAAATATAGCATTTATAAAGTAAATAATATAATAGAATATAGTGCAATACAATATGATATAATATAATATATTATAATATAATATTAAGATTATAGATAAGAGTTCATTGCAGTTTCAATGTGCTTTATGATAAATGACAAAGAATCCTCTAAAACGTGTTGTATGCAAAAAAACAACGACATGTTTTTAGGCCTTGAAAGAGATCTGTAAAACCGGTTGGCTTTTTTGTAGTAAACACATATATTTTCCATATATGATCATAATTGATGGAGACGCTGATTCATGTCTAGAGTAAGAGTTAAATAAAACAACTCTCTCTTTTCATGCTATGATTTATTTTAATATTTGCTTTACTTACCACTAATGCATTTGGAATTAAAGAACAGTGTCACTGATATATGTTCATGTATTTTATGTGGCTTTTTTTGAGATGGGATGCTATGTGAATTTTTAATATGGATATAGGGGCCCCTGATCTAAGCAGTCCTTTGGACCACAAAGCATGTTTTCTTATACATTGATCTAAATAATGTAGGTTAAAAGATATGCAGAAATTTCCTCAAAATAAAACTTTTGTTTATATTAGCAGATTTTGGTTTGACTCATTGTCAGGAATGGTAGAAACTTATCTACCAGTATAGGAAATGTGGAAGTGACTCTTTCGTGATAGGCAGTATAGGAGTGTCCACCACAAGAGCCAAGGCCCATTTCCACAGTTTATGTGTTTTGCATTCAGTTTGCATTTATCTTCTAAGCTGCACCACTAAAAGCCAAAAGACAGAATTTATTTAGCTGTTTCTGAGACATTTGGGTTTCTCAGATTACACTGAAGAGGCTGATTTACTAAAGGATATGCATGTGCACAAATACATTGATTGTACACAGGCACAGGGATCCTCATGTTATGCAATGCATGCAGGCATGTGGATACAGGCTACAGTGTATATGCTGTACTCTGAATAAACAGCATTTGGTTTTCTGGATCTGTCTATGCACTATTACCATGTAGGAATAGAAAACTACATTAACTGTGCACCATTATCAATAAGGGCTGGTTCACACCAGAACGCAACGTGAGAAAGGAACATTCCATACACGTTTCCTGCACTGCATTCAAAATGCAATGCTTGTGCAATCTGCTGCAGTTTTCAATACATTGTTAATGGTATCCCAAATGCATATTGCAAATGCACATTTGGGAGCACAAAATCTCATGGCATCTCACTACCATGTGATTTGGTGTGGCATTTTTTCCCAAGTGATGTACTACTATTTCTGCATTTCAGTGTGATTTGCAGACCATTCAAATTAATTGGCTGCAAAATTGCACTGCAGGGCACAGGAATGCACATGAAGCATGCAGGAACACGGACCAGATTCTGGTGTGAACTGGCCGTTAGGGTAATTTAGGGAGATTTTTTGTGATCATTGCCCATTATCACCTTGTTGAGTCTAGTGACCAAATGCTGCACATATGGAACAATGAAGAGTAGAACGTAGTAGTGATTAAATGCCAATGATAGCACAATGCTTCAAATGTGTGTGATCAGTTGTTACTACATGCATTAGCAATTAACTACAGGCAACACTGGGTACATGCAAAATAAAATGCCCTTTCAGATAAGATTACCATGGCTTTTTGGCTATGACCAACATAATAGATTCAATACACTGTTTGGAATGGAGATTCCAATATGGTATATCTATGCAATGCAACCATACTGTACTGTTTTATTACTGATTTTTTTAATTTCCTATATTGATTATTTTTTGTGCCAATAAGTAGAATTTTCTTAAAATGGGCTAATCTAGGCAATGCAGGCAGTCTCAGACCAAACTAAGCTTCTATTGTGATATAATGTGAAAACACATCATGATAATGTTTCCGGTGACATACAAATAGAGCAAGGGTCCTCAACCAGAAGTATCAATACCGCTTGTTAGTATGGGAACCAAGTAATTAGATATGGGATTGGATCACTGAATAATGAAAAAAAAATTGAAACAGGATTCTCTGCATTATTTGACCTAAGATTAAAGTGAAGAAATAGACCTCATGTGTCAAATGACACAGGGATAACATTCACAGTATCTCTACTTCAATTCCATGTTTTGATTGGACAAAAATAGGAACATCGATCCCACCAGTAGCTAGCTTGCATTTTTGTGATTTGCTGTTTTTCTATAAATACATAGGTTCAAACCCATATTATTTTCTTTCAGCTGTTCTGTTCCTAGCTATCAACATGTAAAGTAAAACCAAGCTATTGCCATCTTTTGAAGTCACACTGGTGCCTGATGTCCCACTGATGATGATGATGATCTTGACATTTTGGTGAAGGGGATATTATGATTCCTGAATTGTACCACTGTCCAAAAATAAGGAAAATCCTTGTACATGTACTCAGTTAAATAAAATAATTTGAAATTCACAGATTTAACTATTTTTCAAATGATTAGTGAATTACTACTACTACTAATAATAAATTAATCTAATCATTATGGTCTATGTAATTCTTATCTTACAAGTGTTTTGTCTTGACTTATAGTAGCAGATATTGTTGAGTTTGATTTATGAATTCAGCATTAGTGCCACCCTAAGATTTTACAGTATGCAGTAAATAATATTATTATTGCAATGTGATTTATTTTAGCCGGGCAATCATAAACAAATAAAAAACTAAACATTACCAAAAAGTTTTTTTGACAGTTATCTGGCTAGGATTAAGTCAGTACATTTCTACAGTTCTCAACTGCATTATTCACACGGAGTAAACGAGAAAACAAGTATAAGAGCTGTTGGCTTAACAATAGAAAAGCAAAATATTCCTCCATCAACATGGATAGAGGATTTTTTGCTGCTGGCAATGTATTTGAATACCCAAACATGAACAGCGACTACATCCTAATCGCCTGTCAACTCCACCCAGCTCCTTTGCTTTTCTTCATTCAATGTGTGTTGAGTGGGTAGTGCCAATGGGGCCACCCACAGCTTGAATATTGGCTGAAATTTGGCAGGAATTAGTCGATGGACTAGTATCTATAATCAACCTTACCAACTATGCAACTATGTAATTATGAAATCTGAGCTGTAAATGGTCAGTTTTAGGCTTAACTATTCTTCATCAGGACCACAAAAAGTAACTGCATCTTTTACAGCATATATCATTGTCTTTCCTGTCCTTATACACTGATCAGTCATAACTTTATGACCACCCACCTAACATTGAGTAGGCCAACACAGTGGCTAATTGGTTAGCACATCCATCTAACAGCATTAGGGTTGTTGATTCAAATCCCACCCACTGTACAAGCTGCCCAGAGTTTGTTCTCCCCTTTGCCTGTGTTGGTTTCCACCCACACTCCAAAGACATGCTGGTAGATTAATTGGCTCCTGTCTAAACTGGCCTTGGTATGTGTTTGTATGAATGTGAGTTAGGGACATTAGACATGTATGTTTCTAGAGGGTAGGCAATGATGTGATTTAACTCTCTCTCTCTCGCTCTTTATATATATATATATATATATATATATATATATATATATATATAGATATACACATATATATAAATAATTGATTGAAGCACCTGTAATAATAATAATAGGCCCCCTTTTGCCTCCAAAACATCCCTGACTCGTCGAGGCATGGACTCCACTAGACCTCTGAAGGTATTCTGTGGTACCTGACAACAAGCCATCAGTAACAGAATCCTTTAGGTCCTGTAAGCTGCTAGGGGGCACCTTCATGGATCAGACCTGTTTTTAGCACATCCCACAGATGCTTGATCAGACTGGGATCTGGAAAATTTGGAGACCAAGTCAACACTTTGAAGTCATTGTTGTGTTCCTCAAACTATTCTTAAATCTTTTTTTCAGTGTGGCAGGGTGCATCATCTTGCTGAAAGAAGCAACTGCCCTCAGGGAATACTGTTTACATGAAGGGGTGCACTTGGTCAGCAACAATGTTTAACTTCCCTGGCGGTATGATTATTTCAGATTTTTGGTGCTGAAAGCGGTACCATTATTTTGCATGGAAATTTTGAATCTCCCAACCGGCTCCGCCCCCGTGCGACGCTCGCAGTGAACATGGAGCCCGGCGCATAGAGGCATCGGGCAGAGGCACAGCCCACAGACACAGCGGGGGGACATCGCTGGATCCAGGGGACAAGGTAAGTAACATTGCCTTGGATCCAGAGATGCAATCCCGAGTGTGGCTCAGGGTTACCGCTATTTGCAGTGAAAACATACCCCGAGCCACACTCGGGAATACCGTCAAGGAGGTTAAGTAGGTGGTACATGTAAATGTAACATCCATAAGAATGGCAGGGCTATGGTTTCCCAGCAGAAAATTTCCACGCTGCCTCCGCCACCTTGCCTTCTTCCCATGCTGCATCTTGGTGCCATTCAGGGACGGACAATCCATTGTGGGAAAACGGGCACCGCCTCCCCTATCCATGCTGCCTCCGCCCCCTATCCATGTGCCCAGCCCTTTTCAGGATGCTGGGTGCACAAATTACAAGGACGGGGGTGTTTTTTGAAGCACTCATTAGAGCCAGAGGCTCTAATAGGCTTCAAAATAGTGTGGGCTCTAGGCGCAGAGAGTGTGCTCTGAGCCCACTCAGGTGGGTCACAACAGCGAATGAATATTTGCTATTGTAACACTGATCCTCCATCTGAGACCCGGCACCTGATTGGCTGAAAGGACAGGCGATCCTATTGGACGCCTAGAGCCTAGGAGATGCACAGAAGCTGCCATGATGGAGGAAAGGACACAAGAGCTGAGGATGTAGAGAAGTAGCTGTCACCCACCACCTAGATGGGGTAAGTGCCGGACCGACCAGCAGACAGCGGGGGGGGGTAGTGTCATGCTCTGGCCACTGGGGAGGGGGCTGTTAGTGCCGTGCCACCGGCTCCCCCCAGGGGGGTTTAGTAGTGCCGCACCGCTGGCAGCCGGTGGGGTGGTTGCTTGCTGCCCCCCTCAAAAAAAACCCACCAGACAACACTGGTGCCATCTCTTCCTGAGGTAAGTGATGCACATGCACCCGTCTGGCCACATGATGCCACTGAGTGTATGTTGCTATTTGCATTGTTTAACTAATAAAATTATTCAGTTGCTCCATTCAATGGCGCCATACTTTGTTTAAAAACTCCACTCAATGAATATAAAGTTAAACATTATACATTCGTCTGGACGAAGCTACGCTACTTGCATAGCGAAACGCGTTGACGTCACGAGCGTCACGTGATGTTGCAGGAGGACGGACGACAGGCCCCGCTGTATGATGTGCTGGGAATCGAATACGAGGCTTGCACTGCACTCGGCATACAGCCACGATACTTGAACGCTTTCAACGCAGTGCTGGGAAGACGGCAACGAGGTTCGATACACATGCAGCACCCAGCACGGTGTCTGCATGCTTACAGCTCTTTTGTGGGATATTCACCATTACCTCTGGTCTGGGTGGCTTAATGTCACTGATCTAAATTAGCCCAGTTGTAGGAAATCTGGGGTCACTGAAACCACCGGACTCATCACGGAGACAATCTGACAGCAACAGCTGGACTTTGACTGTGGACTCTATTGCTGGTGAGTGATATAAAGTCATTCCTACCTTACATCACTGTGATGACTTGTAGACACTCGCTATATCCACCAACTTATGTCCGGAAGACCTGGTGTATCCTATACCTACAGCACCATAGAAACAACAGCTGTATTCTTTCAGCTTTATATCACCGGGGCTTTCCCCTGTATGCTTCACATACACAGATATTTTCATCTTTCAACATCCATCCCACTGGACGTTCATACTATCCAGCCACCAGAGAATGTCCCTCAGCCTTCCCAGTCAAATAGCCCTGCACACGTACCAGGGACCTTGCACTGCCTAGCCACAACTAGACTGGGATCTCCCATCAGGACTTCAATTCAACCATCTCCCCCACACATTGGGAGCAGTGCAATAGTTTGTCCATCCCCTGTGCGTCCGGACGCTGTTTTTAATTGTCTTTGTCCACCCTTGTGTGTAACCCTGAGTGTGTCCCCTTCATAGTTGCAGGATCCGCTGCACCCCATCTTAGGCCTAGTAGTGGGGCTTTTTCTTCTGTATTCATCAGTACTCTGAATCACTGTAACTCTATGGTATTTTAACTGATGACATTATTAAAAGTTACTTTTTATCATATGTACTACCGGTGTCCTTGCCCATCTCTCACTGTATAACCTTCTTGTCCATGTGCTTACACAGGGACACTTTTTGTTTTTGGTATAAGGTCAGACGTACCCGATCCCATTCTGCTGCAAGCACCGCAGGGCTCTCATATGGAGCAGAGAGCCAGTACTAGTGCTGCTACTCCTTCTGGTGAACTGGCAAGCACCAGCGGCCTAGTACATCCTGGACGTACAACCAGCACTGCAGTAACACTTGGTGACATGGCGAGTGCCATAAGTGCAGTTCAAGCTGGTGTGGCTAGCAAAAGTAGTCTCCCACAAGACAGGCCCACAGAACCCATAGTGTCCTTTCCGCTGAATACGCTAACTCTGATTGGCAATCCACCACTGATTCAGTGCCCATACTTCCCCCATTCACTGGCCAACCCGGCATTCAGGTGGAAACATAGGTGTGTGCACATAGGGTGGCAGATGTGCCTAGGCACACCCTAATCACCTTGTACTGTGCAGATTCCCCCTGCTGCCTGGCTGCAGAGAAAGGAACTGGGGAATCTCTGTCCTCAGTCTCTTTCTCTGTCTCAAAAGTGAGACATCAGGGGTCTGGTTAGACCCCTGATATTTCACTAAAGCCCCCCAGCAGGGCTTCTAAAAAATTGTAAAAAAAATAATAAAATATAATATTGTAAAAATATTAAAAAAACAAAATTGTAAAAATAAAAATAAACTACTGACAGTTATCTCTTGTGGTGCACACCCTAATGCAATAGGCTGTGCACACCTATGGGTGGAAACAGTTGATTTTAAGGCCATTGATTTTTATTTTCTGTTTTCACCGAAGATCTCTATAGATCTATTGTGGACCAAAGCAATTTATGTGCTGATCAATACATCGCTGCTAATCCCCATTTGTCACTTGACAGAGACTGGAAACCAATTACGGTTCCAGAATTTAACTCCTTTCTGGGCCTTTCCCTCAACATGGGCATAAATAAAAAATCTGAATTGCGGTCATATTGGTTCACTGACCTAATTCACCATATGTCTGTGTTCTCTGTTTCCATGGTTAGGAACGATATGAGCAGATCCTGCTGTTTATGCACTTCAATGACAATAAACTCTGTCGTCCACAGGGTGACACTGAATATGATCGGCTCTACAAAATTCGGCCCCTCGTAACCACTTCAACAAACAATTTGCAGCACTGTTTATTTCTGACCAGGTTGTCTGCATAGACGAGGCCCTGATTACATTGCTTTCAAACAGTTTCTCCCCAGCAAGTGTGCCAGATATGGGGTCAATATGTATAAGCTCTGTGACAGGACCACAGGCTATACATATAGTTTTATGGTTTACGAGGGAAAAGATAGTCGCGTGCAGCCGGAAGGATGCCCAGACTACATAGGGAGCGCTGGCAAGTTTGTGTGGGACTTGGTGTCACCCTTATTAGGAAAGTGGTACCATTTGTAGGTGGACAATTACTACTCAAGCGTGCCACTTTTTAGTCACTTGTTTGATCATCAAATTGATGCATGTGGCACTGTGCAATCTAATCACCGGGGCTTCCTCCACTGGCTGGTAGAATCCCGACTTAGATGGGGGAGAGAGCCTGCTTGAAAAGTGGTAATTTGCTTGCGGTGAACTGGAGGGATACAAAGAATGTTTTCGTTCTTTCCTTCATTCTCGCAGACACGGCTGTCCAAATTACAATGGCGACTGGTGTTGTGGAGAAACCCCTCTGTGTCCACGAATATAACCAATATATGGGAGGGGTGGACCTCAACGACCAGTTATTGGTGCCGTACTTAATTGCCTGTAAGGCCAGGTGCTGGTACAAAAAAGTGTCTGTATACTTATTCCAATTGGCTATGCTGAAAGCTTATGTGCTTTACAAGACAGACTGGATCTCTCCTTAACCACTTGCCAACCGCCCGCCTTCATATGACGGTGGCAAAGTGGTTCGATATCGTAAATCGCAGATCGTGAGCATGTGCGCGCCACCAGAGGCACGCTCACTGTGTTCTGGGGGAGCCAGGGAGTAGGTAGGGTGGACTATATGTCTGCTGGCAACCCGCGATCACCTCCCCGCAGTGACAGAATGGAGGTCCGTGTATGTAAACACACGGATCTCCATTCTGACAGGGGGAAGGAATGTGATCAGAGGCTCCTTCTATATGGTTCTTTCCTTCATTCACGCAGACACGACTGTCCAAATTACAATGGCGACTGGTGTTGTGGAGAAACCCCTCTGTGTCCACGAATATAACCAATATATGGGAGGGGTGGACCTCAACGACCAGTTATTGGTGCCGTACTTAATTGCCTGTAAGGCCAGGGGCTGGTACAAAAAAGTGTCTGTATACTTATTCCAATTGGCTATGCTGAACGCTTATGTGCTCTACAAGACAGACTGGATCTCTCCTTAACCACTTGCCAACCACCCGCCTTCATATGACGGCGGCAAAGTGGTTCGATATCATAAATCGCGGATCGCGAGTGTGTGCGCGCCACCGGAGGCACGCTCACTGTGTCCTGGGGGAGCCAGAGAGTAGGTAGGGTGGACTATATGTCTGCTGGCAACCCACGATCACCTCCCTGCAGTGACAGAATGGAGGTCCGTGTATGTAAACACACGGATCTCTATTCTGACAGGGGGAAGGAATGTGATCACAGGCTCCCTCTATATGGGAGCCATAATCATTCTCCTCCCCCTCTCAGCCCAGCACCCATACAGTTAGTAACACACACAGGAAACACAGTTAAGCCCTTAGAGCGCCCCCTGCAGGTTTTCATAGCACCGATCGCTGTATAAATGCCAATGGTCCCAAAAGTGTCAAAATGGTCAGACATGTCCACGCAATATCGCAGTCCCGCTAAAAATTGCAGATCGCCGCCATTACTAGTAAAAAAAAAAATAAATAAATAAAAACCCCATAAATGAATTCTCATCATTCGTAAACGCAACAACTTTTGCGCAAACCAGTCAATATATGCCGATTGCAATTTTTTTAACCAAAAATATGAGGAAGAATATAAAATCAGCCAAAACCGATGAAAAAAATTGTTTTTTTATATATATTTTTTTGGATATGTATTATAGCAAAAAGTAAGAAATATTGTTTTTTTTTTGCAAATTTGTAGCTCTTTTTTTGTTTATAGCGGTGATCAGAAATGACGCAGAGGTGATCAAATACCACCAAAAGAAAGCTCTATTTGTGAGGAAAAAAAGGACGCAAATTTCATTTGGGTACAATGTTGCATGACTGCACAATTGTCAGTTAAAGTGGCGCAGTGCCGAATCGCAAAAGCTGCTCTGGTCCTAAAGGAGGAAATCCTTCTGGGGCTGAAGGGGTTAAATTCCAGGAAGAGCTTGTCAGAGCCCTTCTGTTTCCAGATCGTTCTGCACCCCATGTTCCCAATCCAAATGCAATGAGCCAGCTTCATGGATGGCATTTTTCACATGCCATCCCTGGTACCCCTACCAACCAAGCCCCCCAAAAAAGATATTGTGTCTGCCGATGATGCGGATACAGGTGTGACACCCATTATTGTCCCTCCTGTCCTGACCGGCCTGGTCTTTGCATTGGTGACTGTTTCGAGCGCTACCATACACTAGTTGAGTATTAGCATAGAGTACAGCACTACACAGAAATAGGGCATACTGTCACGGGGTCTCCAAAGATGTCACCGCATTTTTAGAGACCCTGACCTTTACTTTTATAAAAAAAAAAGCGCACAAAAAAAAAAGGAAAAAAATGTAAAAAACCCCAAAAAAGAAAAAAAGTTATAAAAACCAAAAAAAAAAAAAAATAACAATAATAAAAGCCAAAAACAGTTAAGTAAGTTTCTTGTTTTTCTGTTTCTATTATCTCTCTATTCTCTTTCTATTGCTCTCTCTAATGCTAATGTCTTTTATGCATACCTGTAATGTTTTGTTACTGTTTTTTTTATCATGTTTTCTTTGCAAATATGTAATGTCTTTATAATGTTTTCCTGTAATGTTTTATATTTTTTTCTTCTTAGCAGGAATGTAATTTTTTTATGCTACTGAGTTTTATTAATCGTTTTTTGTTTTTCAGATATGCCATTCAGCTGCAGCACTGGTTCATGTATGGTGACAGCAACAGCGTTTACTCCCACCATACGTAAAGCAGCGTCTCCAGCGATGTAGGAGGTGATTTCACCACCACAATTAAAGAGCATATGTACCGGAGCATAGGGGCAGTGGGTGGAAATTGGGGCAGATTGTCCCTATGCTCCGGTATATGTTTTAAAAAGGGGCTATGTCCACCATTAGAAGTGGGTGCATGAAGGGCGGTTTTTAATGGTGGGCATATCCACCGATTGATTCTTTTTTTTCATTTAACCCACTGGCTGCATAAAAAAAGAACATTACAACATATGCCCAACAAGGACCAGCGACGTACTAGTATGTTGCTGGTCTTCTCAGGCTCTCCTGTCCCACCAGGGAATGTGAGAATGTTTGAAAACTAGAATGGCTCCAATCATCTCTAGTGGTAACCTGTAAAGCCTCCCCGCCGCTGACAAGTAAAAAAAAAAAAGTCAGCCTGGCCCCCCTGCAGGTGGCACCTTTTTTTTTCCTCGGCTCCTTGCTGTCAGCTAACAGCAAGTAGTGAGCCGATTGGTCAGCCATTAAAGTCTATGTGTGTGCGCTGAACAAGCGCACACACATAGTCTGATTGACTGCCCCCTGAGCCATCAGAGCCAATGACTCTCTGTCATTGGCTGCTGTGGGCAGGGGGCAGGACTGTGGCAGATGTGCTGCCTCTGTGATTACTCACACAGGTGCAGCACTCCACGGGGTTTCAGTCCCAAGCTGCTCAGCATGCTGACCGCAAGCCGAACTCTGCATAGACCTTGCCTGCCTGCTATTAGATAGTGTAAGTGCTTGGGGGGCGCCGTTCTGTATGCCCTATCTGATGCTCTGTATGCCCTATCTGATGCCCTGTATGCCCTATCTGATGCCCTGTATGCCCTATCTGATGCCCTGTATGCCCTATCTGATACTCTGTATTCCCTATCTGATGCTCTGTATGCCCTATCTGATGCCCTGTATGCCCTATCTGATACTCTGTATTCCCTATCTGATGCTCTGTATACCCTATCTGATGCGCTGTATGCCCTATCTGATGCCCTTTATGCCCTATCTGGTGCCCTGTATGCCCTATCTGATGCCCTGTATGCCCTATCTGGTGCCCTGTATGCCCAATCTGGTGCCCTGTATGCCCTATCTGATGCCCTCTATGCCCTGTCTGATGCCCTCTATGCCCTATCTGATGCTCTGTATGCCCTATCTGATGCTCTGTATGTCCTATCTGGTGCCCTGTATGCCCTATCTGGTGCTCCGTATGCCCTATCTGGTTCTCCGTATGCCCTGTCTGATGCTCTATATGCCCTATATGATGCCCTGTATGCCCTATCTGATGCTCTGTATGCCCTATCTGATTCCCTGTTTGCCCTATCTGGTGCTCTGTATACCCTATCTGGGGCTTTGTATCCTGCTATATGGTGACTCTGTATACTGCTATCTGGTGATGCTGTATACCCCATCTGGTGATGCTGGGCTGTATACTCCTGACACAAGGGGTGGAAACTATAAGGGGTGTGGCTTATGAGAAGTGGGAGGGGTCAAAAAGGAAGGGCAGGGTCTGGCACCCCCCCCCATCCTAAAATTTCACCAGCCGCCACTGTCGCCCTTAGAAATACTGAAGGCGGTGATTGGTTTTCGGGGTCCCATACGCGGATAGACTCCCAAAAAGACTCACACATGGGGTATCCCCATACTCAGGAGAAGTAACAGAATGTATTTTGGAGTGTAATTCCACATATACCCATGGCAGGTGTGAGCAATATATAATTTAAGTGACAGCTTTGTGTCATTCTTTTTATCATTTTTCAATCACTTGTGACAAAAAAATAAAATATTCAATGGGCTTAACATGCCTATCAGCTAATTCCTTGGGGTGTCTACTTTCCAAAATGGGGTCATTTGGGGAGGGGGGATTGTACTGCCCATCCATTATAGCACCTCAGAAAATCAGATAGGCAGTCATAAAATAATAGCTGCGTAAATCCCAGAAAATGTACCATAGTTTGTAGACGCTATAACTTTTGCGCAAACCAATAAATATAAGCTAATTGACCTTTTTTACCTGAGACATGTGGCTGAATGCATTTTGGCAAAAATGTATGACTAAAATTTGGTTTATTGTATTTTTATTGTATTTTTCTAATAACAAAAAGTAGAACATATAATTTTTTTCAAAAATTTCGTTCTTTTTTCATTTATATCGCAAAAAATAAAAGCGCAGAGGTGGTCAAATACCACCAAAAGAAAGCTCAATTTGTAGGAAAAAAATGAAGCAAATTTTTTTTGGGTACAGGATTGCATGATCGGGCAGTTACCAGTTAAAGCAGCGCAGTGCCAAATTGTAAAAAGTGCTCTGGTCCTAATGTGGGAAATCCTTCCGGGGCTGAAGTGGTTAAGGGAACAGAATCTGTTTTTTTATTTTGGGTTAACAAACGCTTTAAGCTTGATTCTAGATTGCCCATAGCCTCTTCTTTGTAAATTGCAACCTTCCTCATAAGAAATTCTCCCCAACACAATGGGGTTCCTTTAATAAAGAGGTTGATGATGATTACTATAAAAAAATTAGGTTAATTTTGCAAAGTGAATCATAGGGAAAAAGGTGAAAATATGTTTACTTTAAATACCAAATTGTGTGCAAGGAAAATAAAAAAACTGTATTTTTGATAGCACATGATCAGTTGATTGAAGTAAAAGCAGAAGCATCTTATTTACTTATCTCAGTGAACAGTCATTTGGTATGTGCATAGCCTGTATTACTTTAGATTTCCTTCTGAATTTTACTGGGTTTGCATAATCAGAATATTGTGGGCTGCGGACAGTGAAAATGTTTGTTAAGGGACTCAGATTTTTTTAAATATGTTTGATCTGCAGAACCCCAGAAAAGATTAGGCATTCTCAGACATGTCATGCTCAATGTTTTTCCTTGACAGGAGGAAGGCTTTGCGATCAGTTTACAGTTTTATTAACCATGTATGAAAGTATGGAAACATTTATATAAATACATTAAATATATGAAGGTGGCTAGCTATCAGGTTGATCCAGTGGGGTTTATTTGCTAAAGAAATGAGATTGTTCACTTTGCAAAGTGTATATTTACCTTGTCCTGTGAATGTAGATAAGGTAAACCTGTGTCCACTTTGAATTCCCAATCCTATGCTAACAAAGTCCTGTTTTTTTTAGTTTTCCTTGCACATGATTGGGCATTCAAAATAATATTAGTTTCAGCTTTTTCATCGACCTTCCCTTTGGAAAATAAGCAGCCTCTACTTCCCAATGCAAAAAATATGAATTTTGGTCAGCTACAGACTCCTAACAGATAAACAATTATAAAAAAGATACCCAGGCAATAGGAGGCACAAAGCAGAAAGAGCAATCCAGTGACTGCAAGTTCTTGGGCTTTATGAGGTCCCTGGAGCCACACATGCTCCCTGGGTTTCCCTATTTACTGGGTCTCATTATATTCAGTTTATATTTGATTTCCTCCTTGATGAGCTTATAGTTTATAGTTATTCTTATCTTCTTATGTTACTCCTATGTGTTTTTACTTTGACAGTATTGCTTGATCTTTTTACTATAAGTAGTGCTCTTTAGGAGGTACAGTATATATTAAAGCACGCCATAGATGATCCGATTTTCTTTTCTGTAACCATGCGTTGCAAGAAAGAAAATCGCTAGATTCCCCAATCCACACAACATTGTTGGAGGAATCCCTCGCTCAGCGCTATTGTGTTCTGCCAGCAGGGAGCTTTCCCTGTCTGCAGAACACAATGATTACTGCTAGCAGCTATAGCCGTTGGCAGTAATCTCATGCACAAATCCAACAAGTTGTTTGCACTGAAGCCAATCAATGGATCAACTTCAGTATAATCAGCCTGCCCATAGACAGATTATATCTTGGCTGGTTTCTGCTGAACAGCCCAAAATTTGATCCATCTATGGCTGGCTTTAATCACCCAGACATTGATATTAACAGTTTATTGCATGCATTTCTATAGCCTTTTACACAGGTTTCAATCATACTGTATACATTTAAACATTTTATTATGAACTATTTTATTTGATTTGAGGCCTAGTTTTGAATGTTTTGATATAGTTAATTACTGTGTAGAGACTTCAGTAGAGTTTTTTTAAGTGTTAGGATGAACAGCATTTCCAGATGAGGGGCTACACAGTATATGAGTGTTTAATTTATCCATTTTACAAAAAAAATATGTATTTTTTATGTATATATAAATCCACTATTGTAACTTAGCAAATTAAAGCTGTGTTCATGTCAATTATCTCCATGCAATCAAAGGCAAGACAAAAATCTCTCTTCTGTAATTTTTTTTCTGCACATACTTGGGTCTTCAAAGTCAACAAAGTAGCACCTTACCGAGTAGACATTCTCTACTCCTTCAGTAAATCAACCTCAGTGATCTAGCTTAAACTTGACTAATATCCAAAAATGTATTTAATTTTACAGACATTTTAAAATGAACTTTTTTTGTCTTATATATCTACTATGAAAATGTTAAATAAAGGAAAAACATACAAAATAAAGATGTTTTGTGGATGAATAACTGAGATAACGATAATTATACTCGCCTAATGCACATCAGTACAGTAATGATCCAAAGCCATGTAAACACGAATACTCCAATAACATTCTTATTAATTCCAAGCATCCACTTCATTTTATTTTATTTTTAGTGGTTTATGAAACAAATCAATACTTGGCAAGGAAAACATGACATTTAGATGCACCACCGAAAGCAAACTAATAAGATAGGTGTTATTTATCAGCAGCTCCCTACAACTCCACATCTACACTAATAAAAGGAACGTCTGTGCTCTGGCTTAGCATGCATGGTGCTATCTTCAGTGTCGCATGGGTTAATTTTTGGCAGGGTTTGTGCTTGTACACAGAGCAAGTTTTGCTGATGTGTGTATGCTGTCAGCTCACAGACAGGCTAAATTAGTAGAATAAACACAACAGCTCCGAAAGTTAGCCTGTTGCATGCAAATCTGTCAATTTCTCAGATCCCATTGTTTTGTAAAATGCATGGTTTATTTATGACCTGTTGAGAGGAATTCTCCTTGTTGAATATTTCACCATGGTTTTTGCTGGGTATCTGCACCTAAATCTGGTGATAAGATGCAGTGAGATTTTACTGATGCTAGATCACATTCTAAGAATTCTGTTTTTTTTTTCTCCTGCATTTTTAAAAACACAACACTTCTGGAAAAAACAAGGATTGGACTTTCAGAAATCAAATGTGCCTATGTAGGATCTTTGTACATGATATTAAAGTAAAACTCTATAAACAGGGATACATATAAAATGTATTAGCAGTGGATTTGTAAACATTGGGGTTTATTTACTAAAGAAGTAGAGCATGTTCACTTGCAAAGTGCATTTTCAATTAACTCAGTGAATGTGGTGAAAATTCACTGAAGAATACTCAATCACAAGCAAGATAAAAAAAAAAGTTATTTTTCGTTGTATATGATTAGATGACTGAAGTCAGCAAAGTTTTACTTCATTCACTGAGCTAAGTGGAAATTGTCTTGCAAAGCGAAGGTTCACTTTGCTACCTAAACAGCCTATACACCCTGTAGTAAATCAACCACATTGTGTTTATCAATTTCAATCAAGTGATGATGTTTATGTCCTTAATAATACATAATAGGATAAGGCTTCCAAATATGCCCTAAAATGTTAATTTAATTTTTTTTTTAATTAAAGCAGAACTTCAGTAAGGGCAGGCAAATCTGCAATAAGACTGCATAATATGATGGTGGTGTATTATATTTTGTGTTTTTACTTAGATGTTTGTACCTGTATTAAATTCAAAATTTCCGTTCATAGAAATGCATTCATCTACAATTGTGTATCTGTATCTATATTAACAAGTGTTGTTACAGAGCACATAGAACCATATGTGCTGCAGACAGTTTTGGAAGTCTGAGCTCACCTTCACCATTCTTTCTGTCTGTAACACATTTGCTGTACATTGTTTACTACCTCAATTATGTTTAATTACATATCTTTTAAAGCATTTAAATAATTTCTCACTTTATTGTGTCTTGGTCCTACATTTTTTTTTTACAAAAAATAGTTGTTGTGAGTGACCTATACACACCTGGCGTCTAAGTCGCATATCTACCTTGAAAACCACAAGACCTTCAGTTTTTAGGCCTCATACACATGGGAGTATGAAAAAAAAATAAGCAAAACGTTGGGCCCGACGTCAGGGAAAAATCAGCGCTTTTTTCTGCGTTTTGCATCAGCGTTAATGAGCGTTAATGGGCGTCAGCATAAACATTCCTCTGCTATTTTTTAACCTGAAAACGTCGGTGTCAAAACGACGTATAACGTTGGTACGGCGTTAGTGAGAGTTAGTGAGTGTTTTACAGGTTCAGCGTCAAAAATGTTACAGCCTCGGAATGCACTGGTCCTGCGTTCTATTTACAGCTCACCAACGCCGATGCCCTCTACAGCTCAAAAACTTTGGCTTTTTTAAGGGGCCGTTAAATAACACGGAGAGCTGTAAAATACGCTAAAAAACGTGGCTGTAAAAAACGCCCGAGTGTATGAAGCCTTAAAGTGCAGTTTCAGTTTGGTGATAAGCTGTCCTGGGAGGACCCTAATCCTTTCACTCTTTCTAAATTGCAACTGTAGCAGAGTGCTCATTTACTCACCATGCTCAGATGCAACACAGGCCCCCATAATGCCCTTTCCCACAACTCCCTGGGCTTCTTGACATTGCCAAGGAACTCCCTCTGCAACTCAGAGAGGCCACAACTGAGGCGGAAGTAGCCAGAAGTTATCTGCAGCCAGGTGAGTGGCACTCCGTTGTCAGAATGGATGTGCAGGCAGTCAAGCAGAAGCCTAATAGCACACAGCTTCTTTGGAAGACCCAGCTACTTTGGGGAGCCTCTCACTGATTGTGATTAGATTACACCAGTTCCAGTGGAGTGGCAGTACAAAGTCCACCTGCAGCTTTTGTAATCAGATTTTATAGTTTGTTCATGCTCTTTACCATCCTGAACCTGTTTTGGCAATATTGCTTCCAGTTTTGCACCGGTTTAGTAAACTGCATGCAGAGGTGGCTCTCTAATTAGGCAAATTAGGCGGTCGCCTAAGGCCTCACACTCACAGGGGCCTCGCATCCGCCTAATTTGACACTGACAGCAGCACCGAGATAGAGAGTACTGACACCAGCACTTTAAAGCTCTTAACCACTTCCGGACCGCCGTACGTCGTTTGACAGCGGTACTTTGAAGTGGGATACCGTTGTTATGGTAGCAGATAGCTACCATAACCCCGGTATCATTTTTTTCTGCAGGCGATTCTGCGTAAGATAAAAGTGATCTCCGCGGCGGATTCGCCGCGAGATCACTTTTATCAGCGGCGGGAGAGGTGCCCCCCCTCCCGCCGCTTTCCGGTCATCTCCGCCGCTTACCGGACCCGCCGGCAGCGGCGGAGATGATCGCGTCCTTTCCCTCTGGTGTCCGTGTGCCGAGTGAGCGGCTGAAGCCGCTCACCCGGCTCCATAACAATGCTGGGCGGAAGCTACGTCACAAGTAGCTTCCGCCCAATGCTCTTAAAGGGGACATTTTTTTTTCCCCTGCCACTTTTTTCAAAGTTTTTTTTTTATTGCATTTTAGTCTAAAAATGAGATCTGAGGTCTTTTTGACCCCAGATCTCATATTTTGGAGGTCCTGGCATGCTTTTTT
>BLSH010541697.1:1803008-1815640 GCA_018402905.1 Glandirana rugosa
TTCTCTCGAGAAACGACCATTTGTTGTGTCTCGAGAGATGTTTGTTGCCGTTACACGGTAAAAAAATGGAGGTATGATTCGTCCTTCGTTTTTGGTAGTGTAGTGAGTCATTTCGTCATGTGTCACCTGTGTCACTTGTAACTTCCGTGTGTCAATTGGGGAACTAATGGGAGTTTACAATTTGGGAAGGGTCGGTCATAGTAAACATGTCACTGTCCCATGTAATAATCGTGACTAGACACATAATCATAGTGACCACTACAGTCACCGTCAATCAGTCAAGGGGGGGTCACAGTCACAGTCTAACGGGAGGCGTGAAAACGTCAGGGTGATATTCAGTGCTTGTTGATTGGCTGCCCTGCAGCTATTCAACATGCGTGATCAAATACCCGAACCCAGAACTCGAACCCAAACTTTTTTTTAAATGTCCGGGTCACGGACACCCCAAAGTTCGGTACGAACCCGAACTTTACAGTTCAAGTTCGCTCAACTCTATAAATGACTTATAGTGGGACTGCAAAAGTGCGGAGGGCAATCTGACACTGACACTGGGGGGGAACTGACTAACTGCCACTGACATCACCAGTGATACTAATACACAGATCAGTGCTAATAATGTACCCTGTCACTGTACAAATGATACTGGCTGGGAAGGGTTTAACATTTGAGGGTAATCAAGGGGTTAACTGTGTGCCTTCAATGTTCACTGTGTCCACTGTGTACTGCTTTACTGAGTGATGTGATGGTTTTTGCTTCCTGCTTAGTATGGAGGTAAAAAAATGGCACATTGCCGTTGTTTGTAGAGAGCTCTGTGTTGTTTACCAGCAAAGAGCTCTCTTCTCTTATTCGTTCAGCCGATCAGCAGGTTTCCAGCTTTAAATCATTTTCTGGGACCCGCTGATGAGCTTGTGCTGTAGGGAATGTGCTGGATTACATACATGTATGTGATCCAGCACAGTTGGGCTGATCTGCCGAAGTAAATCTGCGGTAGGTGGTCCGCAAGCACTTCAAAAGTTTTCTGGGGCCAGCTTGGTCAATGGAATGCCTTTAAGAGAATGGTCCGCCAAGCATAAAATGTAGCCAAACATAGTAAGCACCCAGTCTTTTTAAATTAAGGCCCACTCATGCAACATTTCAATTATGACACATTTACACTTCTGTGCTTAAAGTGGAACTACACTGCATCTGAGCACCAGAAACCAAAAATTGTATTTAATTAATCTTTAACAACTTCAATTCTGGGCTATAGTCATATTATGTCCACAGGTGGGATCTCCCATACTGGGTAGACATCATATGACGTCCTTGGCATTTCTCTGCTACTGCGGGGCCCGCAGCACGGCGATTGGGGATTAGCTGTGTCCTCGGAACACAGCCCATCAACGATTGGGGCAAAGAGCCAATAAAATCTGTCTCTTTATCACGTGAGCGGCTGTGTCCAATCAAGGCCGGTCACATGATGTAAACAAACCGCAGTAACTATCTGTTACCAGGTTCTCCTCTCCGATCTTATGTGAGAAGGAGATTGTGGTAACAGCTCGTTGCCGCTTAGTGTACACACCAAGCACACTAATTCCCCCACAGTAATAAAGAGGACCTGTCACCACCCCATCAAAGTACCTGTCAAAGCCCATCAGAGTACCTGTCACCTGCCCATCAAAGTAACCGATTACCTGTCAACTGCCCATCTGAGTACCCGAGAACATGTCACCAGCCCATCAAAGTAGCAGAGTACCTCTCACCAGCCCAGAGTACCCAAGAACCTGTCCCCAGCCGATCATAGTACCCTAGTACCTGTCACCAGGACATCAGAGTACCCGAGTACCTGTCACCAGCCCATAAGAGTACCCAAGTACCCCAGTACTTGTCACCAGCCCATCAGAGTCCCCGAGTACCTGTCACATGTCCATCAGAGTACCCGAGTACCTGTCACCTGCCCACCAGAGTACCCGAGTACATGTCAAAAGCCGATCAGAGTACCCGAGTACCTGTCATCAGCCTATCAGAGTACCCGAGTACCTGTCACCAGCCCATCAGAGTACCCAAGTACCCGAGTACCTGTCACCTGCCCATCAGAGTACCCGAGTACCTGTCACCAACCCATCAGAGTACCCGAGTACCTGTCACCTGCCCATCAGAGTACCCGAGTACCTGTCATCAGCACATTAGAGTACCCGAGTACCTGTCACCAGCCCATCAGAGTATCCGAGTACCCGAGTACCTGTCACCAACCCATCAGAGTACCCGAGTACCTGTCACCAGCCCACCAGAGTACCCGAGTACATGTCAAAACCCCATCAGAGTACCCGAGCACCTGTCATCAGCCCATCAGAGTACCCGAGTACCTGTCATCAGCCCATCAGAGTACCCGAGTACCTGTCACCAGCCCATCAGAGTACCCAAATACCTGTCACCAGCCCATCAGAGTATAGGAGGACCTGTCAAAAGCCCATCAGAGTACCTGAGTACCTGTCACCAGCCCATCAGAGTACCAGAGTACCAGTCATCAGCCCATCAGAGTACCGGAGTACCTGTCAACAGCCCATCTGAGTACCCGAGTATCTGTCACCACCCCACCAGAGTACCCGAGCAACTGTCACCAGCCCATCAGAGTATCCGAGTACCTGTCACTAGCCCATCAGAGTACCTGAGTACCTGTCACCAGCCCATCAGAGTACCAGAGTACCAGTCATCAGCCCATCAGAGTACCCGAGTACCTGTCAACAGCCCATCTGAGTACCCGAGTATCTGTTACCACCCCACCAGAGTACCCGAGCAACTGTCACCAGCCCATCAGAGTATCCTAGTACCTGTCACTAGCCCATCAGAGTACCCGAGTACCTGTCCCCAGACCATCAGAGTACCCAAATACCTATCTGCAGCCCATCAGTTTACCCAAGCACCTGTCACCAGCCCATCAGAGTACCCAAGTACCCATCACCAGGCCATCAGAGTACCCGAGTACCTGTCACCAGCCCATCAGCGTATCTAAGTACCTCTCACCAGCCCATCTGAGTACCAGAATACCTGTCACCAGCCCATCAGAGTACCTGAGTACCTGCCACCATCCCATCAGAGTACCCGAGTACCTGTCACCTCCCCATCAGAGAACCCGAGTACATGTCAAAAGCCCATCAGAATAACGGAGTACCTGTCATCAGCCCATCAGAGTACCCGAGTACCTGTCACAAGCTCATCAGAGTGTCCGAGTACCTGTCACCAGCCCATCTGAGCACCCGAAAACCTGTCACCAGCCCATCAGAGTGCCAGAGTATCTGTTACCAGACCATCAGAATACACGAGTACCTACCACCAGCCCATCAGAGTACCTGTCACCGGCCCATCAGCATACCTGAGTACCTGCCACCAGCCCACCAGAGTACCCGAGTACCTGTCATCTGCCCATCAGAGTACCCGAGCACCTGTCAACTGCCCATCAGAGTACCCGAGCACCTGTCACCAGCCCTTCAGAGTACCCTAGTAGCTGTCACCAGCCCATCAGAGTACCCAAGTACCTGTCACCAGCCCAACAGAGTACCCAAGCACCTGTCACCAGCCCATCTGAGTACCTGAGTATCTGTCACCAGCCCATCAGAGTACCCAAGTACCTGTCACTAGCCCATCAGAGTACCGAGTACCTGTCACCAGCCCATCACAGTACCAAGTACCTGTCACCAGGCCATCTGAATACCCGAGTACCTGTCACCAGCCCATCAGAGTACCCGAATACCTATCTGCAGCCCAGGCCTCATAGAATATACCTTGGGGTGTTTGCTTTCCAAAATGAGGTCATTTTGTGGGTAATTCCACTGTCCTGGTGCTCCAGGACCTTCAAAAGTGTGATAGGTAGGAATGAAATTAGATGTGTAATGTTTGTTCCTAGAACGCCTGAAGGAACTACTTCAATGTTGGACCTCTCTATGTGGCCAGGCTGTGCAAAAGTCACCAGCCCATCAGACTACCCGAGTACCTGTCACCAGCCCATCAAAGTACCCGAGTACCCAATAACCTGTCACCTGCCCATCAGAGTACCCGAGTACCTGTCACCAGCCCATCAGAGTACCCGAGTATCTGTCACCAGCCCATCAGAGTACCCGAGTACCTGTCACAAGCCCATCAGACTACCCGAGTACCTGTCACCAGCACATCAGAGTACCCGAGTACCCAAGTACCTGTCACCTGCCCATCAGAGTACCCGAGTACCTGTCACCAGCCCATCAGAGTACCAGAGTACCTGTCATCAGCCCATCAGAGTACCCGAGTACCTGTCACCAGCCCGTCTCACTACCCACGTACCTGTCACCAGCCCATCAGAGTACCCGAGTACCTATCTGCAGCCCATCAGTTTACCCAAGTACCTGCCTGCAGCCCATCAGAGTACCTGAGAACCTATCTGTAACCCATCAGAGTACCCGAGTACCTGTCACTATCCCCTCTGAGCACCCGAATACCTTTCACCAGCACATCAGTGTACCCGAGTACCTGTCACCAGCCCATCAGAGTACCCGAGTACCTGTCACCAGCCCATCAGAGTACCCGAGTACCTGTCACACGCCCATCAGAGTACCCGAGTACCTGTCACCAGCCCATCAGATTACCCGAGTACCTGTCATCAGCCCATCAGAGCACCCGAGTACCCAAGTACCTGTCACCTGCCCATCAGAGTACCCGAGTACCTGTCACCAGCCCATCAGAGTACCCGAGTACCTGTCATCAGCCCATCAGAGTACCCAAGCACCTGTCACACGCCCATCAGAGTACCCGAGTATTTGTCACCAGCCCATCTCACTACCCACATACCTGTCACCAGCCCATCAGAGTACCCGAGTACCTATCTGCAGCCCATCAGTTTACCTAAGTACCTGCCTGCAGCCCATCAGAGTACCTGAGAACCTATCTGCAATCCATCAGAGTACCCAAGTACCTGTCACCAGCCCATCAGAGTACCAGAGTACCTGTCATCAGCCCATCAGAGTACCCGAGTACCTGTCACACGCCCATCAGAGTACCCGAGTACCTGTCACCAGCCCATCTCACTACCCACATACCTGTCACCAGCCCATCTCACTACCCACGTACCTGTCACCAGCCCATCAGAGTACCCGAGTACCTATCTGCAGCCCATCAGTTTACCTAAGTACCTGCCTGCAGCCCATCAGAGTACCTGAGAACCTATCTGCAACCCATCAGAGTACCCGAGTACCTGTCACTATCCCCTCTAAGCACCCGAATACCTTTCACCACCACATCAGAGTACCCGAGTACCTGTCACCAGCCCATCAGAGTACCCGAATACCTGTCACTAGGCCATCAGCAAACCTGAGTACCTGTCAGCAGCCCATTTGAGTATCCGAGCACCTGTCACCAGCCCATCAGAGTACCCGAGTATCTGTCACCAGCCCATCAGAGTACCTGTCACCGGCCCATCAGAGTACCCAAGTACCTGTCCCCAGACCATCAGTGTACCCCAGTACCTGTCACCTGCCCATCAGAGTACCTGAGTACCTTTCGCCAGCCCACCTGAGTACCCGAGTACCTGTCACCAGCCCATCTGAGTATCTGAGCACCTATCACCAGCCCATCAGAGTACCTGAGTACCAGTCACCAGCCTATCAGAGTACCCGAGTACCTGTCACCAGCCCATCAGAGTACCCAAGTACCTATCTGCAGCCCATCATAGTACCCAAGTACTTATCTGCAGCCCATCAGTTTATCTACGCACCTGTCTGCAGCCCATCAGAGTACCAAAGCACCTATCTGCAGCCCATCAGAGTACCCGAGTACCTATCTCCAGCCCATCAAATTACCCAAGTACCTATCTGCAGCCCATCAGAGTACCCCAGTACCTATCTGCAGCCCATGCCTCATAAAATATACCTTGGGGTGTTTGCTTTCCAAAATGCATTTTTTAAATGGGTAATTCCACTGTCCTGGTGCTCCAGGAACTTCAAAAGTGTAATAGATAGGAATGAAATTTGATGTGTAATGTATACTCCTAGAACACCTGAAGGAACTACTTCAATGTTGGACCTCTCTATGTAGCCAGGCTGTGTAAAAGTCTCACACATGTGATATCACCATACTCAGGACGAGAAGCAGAATGTATTTTGGGGGGTAATTTTTGCTATGTACATGCTATGTGTTAGAAATATCTTATAAATTGACCACTTTGTGTAAAAATAAAAGCATTTTCATTTTCTTTCCACATTTTTCAAAGACTTGTGGAAAAAATGAACCATTCAAATTACCCGAGTATCTGTCACCAGCCCATCAGAGTACCCGAGCACCTGTCTCCAGCCCATCAGAGTATCCGAGTACCTGTCACCAGCCCATCAGAGTACCCGAGTACCTGTCACCAGCCCATCAGAGCACCCGAGTACCTGTCACCAGGCCATCTGAGTAACCGAGTACCTATCTGCGGCCCATCAGTTTACCCAAGCACCTGTCACCAGGCCATCAGAGTTCCCGAGTACCTTTCCCTAGCCCATCAGCGTATCCGAGTACCTGTGACCAGCCCATCTGAGTACCAGAATACCTGTCACCAGCCCATCAGAGTACCCGAGCACCTGTCACCTGCCCATCAGAGTACCCGAGCACCTGTCACCAGCCTATCAGAGTACCTGAGCACCTGTCACCAGCTCATCAGAGTACCCAAGTTCCTGTCACCAGCCCAACAGAGTACCCAAGCACCTGTCACCAGCCCAACAGAGTACCCAAGCACCTGTCACCAGCCCATCTGAGTACCCAGGTATCTGTCACCACCCCATCAGAGTACCTGAGCACCTGTCACCAGCCCATCAGATTACCCAAGTACCTGTCACTAGCCCATCAGAGTACCGAGTACCTGTCACCAGCCCATCACAGTACCGAGTACCTGTCACCAGGCCATCTGAGTACCCGAGTACCTATCACCAGCCCATCAGAGTACCCGAGTACCTATCTGCAGCCCATGCCTCATAGAATATACCTTGGGGTGTTTGCTTTCCAAAATGGGGTCATTTTGTGGGTAATTCCACTGTCTTGGTGCTCCAGGACCTTCAAAAGTGTGATAGGTAGGAATGAAATTAGATGTGTAATGTATGTTCCTAGAACGCCTGAAGGAACTACTTCAATGTTGGACCTCTCTATGTGGCTAGGCTGTGTAAAAGTCTCACACCTGTGGTATCCCCATACCTAGGACGAGAAGCAGAATGTATTTTGGGGGGTAATTTTTGCTATGTACATGCTATGTGTTAGAAATATCTTATAAATTGACCACTTTGTGTAAAAATAAAAGCGTTTTCATTTTCTTTCCACATTTTTCAAAGACTTGTGGGAAAAAATGAACCATTCAAAAAACTCAATGCCTCCTAGAATACACGTTGGGGTGTTTGCTTTCCAAAATTGGGTCATTTTGTTGGTAAATCTACTGTCCTCGTGTTCAAGGGCCTTCAAAAGTGCAATAGGTCTTTAGGAAATTTTATGTCACCAGAGTACCCGAGTACGTGTCACCAGCCCATCAGATTGCCCGAGTACCTGTTACCAGCCCATCAGAGTATCCAAGTACCTGTCACCTGCCCATCAGAGTACCCGAGTACCTGTCACCAGCCCATCAGAGTACCCGAGTACCTATCTGCAGCCCATAAGTTTACCCAAGTACCTGTCTGCAGCCCATCAAAGTACCTGAGAACCTATCTGCAGCCCATCAGAGTACCCGAGTACCTGTCACTATCCCCTCTGAGCACCCGAATACCTGTCACCAGCACATCAGAGTACCCGAGGATCTGTCACCAGCCCATCAGAGTACCTGAATACCTGCCACCAGCCCATCAGAGTACCTGTCACCGGCCCATCAGTATACCTGAGTACCTGCCACCAGCCCACCAGAGTACCCGATTACCTGTCACCTGCCCATCAGAGTACCCGAGCACCTGTCACCTGCCCATCAGAGTACCCGAGTAGCTGTCACCAGCCCAACAGAGTACCCAAGCACCTGTCAATAGCCCATCTGAGTACCTGAGTATCTGTCACCACCACATCCGAGTACCTGAGCACCTGTCACCAGCCCATCAGAGTACCCGAGTACCTGTCACCAGCCCATCAGAGTACCCTAGTACCTGTCACCAGCCCATCAGAGTACCCGAGTACCTGTCACCAGCCCATCAGAGTACCCAAGTACCTGCCACCAGCCCATCAGAGTACCCGAGTACCTGTCACCAGCCCATCTCAGTACCCGCGTACCTGTCACCAGCCCATCAGTGTACCCGAGTACCTATCTGCAGCCCATCAGTTTACCCAAGTACCTGTCTGCAGCCCATCAAAGTACCTGAGAACCTATCTGCAGCCCATCAGAGTACCCGAGTACCTGTCACTATACCCTCTGAGCACCCGAATACCTGTCACCAACCCATCAGAGTACCCGAGTACCTGTCACCAGCCCATCAGAGTACCTGTCACCGGCCCATCAGCATACCTGAGTACCTGCCACCAGCCCACCAGAGTACCTGAGTACCTGTCACCTGCCCATCAGAGTACCGGAGTAGCTGTCACCAGCCCATCAGAGTATCCAAGTACCTGTCACCAGCCCAACAGAGTACCCACGCACCTGTCAATAGCCCATCTGAGTACCTGAGTATCTGTCACCACCACATCAGAGTACCTGAGCACCTGTCACCAGCCCATCAGAGTACCTGAGTACCTGTCACCAGCCCATCAGAATACCCTAGTACCTGTCACCAGCCCATCAGAGTACCCAAGTACCTGTCACCAGCCCATCAGAGTACCTGTCACCGGCCCATCAGAGTACCCAAGTACCTGTCACCAGACCATCAGTGTACCCCAGTACCTGTCACCTGCCCATCAGAGTACCCGAGTACCTGTCACCAGACCATCAGTGTACCCCAGTACCTGTCACCTGCCCATCAGAGTACCCGAGTACCTGTCACCAGCCCACCTGTGTACCTGTCACAGCCCATCTGAGTATCAAAGCACCTGTCACCAGCCCATCAGAGTACCCAAGTACCTGTCACCAGCCCATCAGAATACCCTAGTACCTGTCACCAGCCCATCAGAGTACCCAAGTACCTGTCACCAGCCCATCAAAGTACCTGTCACTGGCCCATCAGAGTACCCAAGTACCTGCCACTGGCCCATCAGAGTACCTGTCACCAGACCATCAGTGTACCCCAGTACCTGTCACCTGCCCATCAGAGTACCCGAGTACCTGTCACCAGCCCACCTGAGTACCTGTCACAGCCCATCTGAGTATCAAAGCACCTGTCACCTGCCCATCAGAGTACCCGAGTACCAGTCACCAGCCCATCAGATTACCCGAGTACCTGTCACCAGCCCATCAGAGTACCCGAGTACCTGTCACCAGCCCATCAGTGTACCCGAGTACCTATCTGCAGCCCATCATAGTACCCAAGTACTTATCTGCAGCCCATCAGTTTACCTACGCACCTGTCTGCAGCCCATCAGAGTACCAAAGTACCTATCTGCAGTCCATCAGAGTACCCGAGTACCTGTCTCCAGCCCAGTGTGAAAAAAATTAACCATTCCAAAGACTCATAATGCCTCCTAGAACACACGTTGGGGTGTTTGCTTTCCAAAATTGGGTCATTTTGTTGGTAAATCCACTGTCCTCGTGTTCAAGGGCCTTCAAAAGTGCAATAGGTCTTTAGGAAATTTTATATCACCAGAGTACCCGAGTACGTGTCACCAGCCCATTAGAGTACCCAAGTACCTGTCACCTGCCCATCAGAGTACCCGAGTACCTGTCACCAGCCCATCAGAGTACCCGAGTACCTGTCACCAGCCCATCTCAGTACCCGTGTACCTGTCACCAGCCCATCAGAGTTCCCGAGTACCTATCTGCAGCCCATCAGTTTACCCAAGAACCTGTCTGCAGCCCATCAAAGTACCCGAGTACCTATCTGCAGCCCATCAGTTTACCCAAGCACCTGTCTGGAGCCCATCAGACTACCAGAGGACCTTGAAACGTGTGATAGGTGGGAATGAAATTAGATTTGTAATTTATGCTCCTAGAACGCCTGAAGGAACTACTTCACTGTTGGACCTCTCTATGTGGCCAGGCTGTGTAAAAGTCTCACACATGTGGTATCGCCATACTCAGGAGGAGTAGCAGAATATATTTTGGGGGCAATTTTTGCTATGTACATGCCATGTGTTAGAAATAGCTAATAAATTGACCGCTTTGCATAAAAATAAAAGCATTTTCATTTTCTTTCCACGTTTTTCACTTGTGGAAAAAAATGAACCATTCAAAAGACTCATAATGCCTCCTAGAATATATGTTGGGGTGTTTGCTTTCCAAAATTAGGTCATTTTGTGGGTAATTCCACTGTCCTGGTGTTCCAGGGCCTTCAAAAGGGTAATAGGCCTTTAGGAAATGTTATGTGTAATTTATGCTCCTAGAACGCTTGACAGTGCTCCCTACGTGTTGGACCTCTGTATGTGGCCAGGCTGTGAAAAAGTCTCACACATGTGGTATCGCCATACTCGGGGCAAGTATCAGATTGTATTTTGGGTGTGATTGGAAGTATGCATATGCTGTGTGTGAGAAATAACTTCTTGTTATGACAATTTTGTGTAAAAAAAATAAAAATAATTTCTTAATTTTCCCAAGACTTGTGGGAAAAAATACAACTTCAAAAAACTCCCAATGCCTCATACTAAATACCTTGGAATGTCTACTTTTCAAAAATGGGTCATTTTGGGGGTATTTGTACTTTGCTGACATTTCAGAGCCTCAAGAAATGAGATAGGCCATCAGTGCATCTGTTGTGATCAGGAGTCTACATAGCTTGTAGACTCTAACTTTCACACAGACCAAATAATAACACTGATTTTGGTTATTTTTGAACAAAAATTACTTATTTGCAAAATGTTATCATAGAAAGTAAAAAAAAGTGTTTTCCTTTTAAATTTTTGCTCTTGTTTCACTTATGTCGCAAAAAATAAAAAACCCAGAGGTGATTAAATACAACCAAAAGAAAGCTCTATTTATGTGAAAAAAAATGATAAAAATGTTGCTTTGGTACAGTGTTGCATGACTGGGTAATTGGCATTCAAAGTGTGAGAGCACTGAATGCTGAAAATTGGTATGGGCAGAAAGGGGGTATACATGTCCTGTATTGAAGTGGTTAATATTCAAAGCAAACTCACCTACCCATCCATGTCTCCATGCTTTATTTTGCAGAGAAATGACTAACCCACCTAGCATTTCTGGCCGTGACCATCTTGAGTAAGGGCAAATGATTCATGTAGCATTCACTTCCTTGTAGCCATCTTACCTTAGCTCAGGCCTGCAAGGCATGCTGAGAAAACCCCTCTTAAAGACTCCTGGATACTGCTCGCCTCACCAATAACATTGAGCAACATAATGCAGTCTGGGAGCCTTGGCATGCGCAAGAAGACTCCTTATAAGAGTTTTCAGTGTCGACAATGGCAGTTTGCTCCAATCCCTGGGATTTACAACCTCAGGACCCCTCTTACTTTTGCTCTCTCCTTATTTCTTCTTTTTTACTAACTTGTTTTTGAAAGCTCTAACGGGCATCGAATGGCACCCTGGGCTCAATCCCTGGGCCCTATTGGGCCTCAGTTGGTCCTTTCTGGGATAGGGTCCATTGGCTGATACTTTCAAAGCTAGATGGTTTAATTTATATTTTGGTTAAATAATGTTATTGTTACTTGCAGATGTCTTACTGTTATTATTCATGCATTCCCTTCAGACCTATACTTTTGTTGGATTGCTGGTCTGTTGTGGAATATATATGATGCCCTCTGTTTGTTGACTTTCCTTTTTTTTTCATTTTCATTGTTATGTGAAAGAAAATTCTAATACAAATTGTCAATTAAAAAAAAAAGAGACTTCTGGAATGTATCCTTTTCCTAGGCCTGGAAACCAGGAAGTACCTTTAACCTCCTTAGCGGCAATCCCGAGTGTGGCTCGGGGTGGATTTTCAGTACCTAAAGCGGTAACCCCGAGCCACACTCGGGCTTGCATCGCTGGATCCAGGCAATGTTACTTACCTTGTCCCCTGGATCCAGCGATGTCCTCCCGCGGTGTCAGCGTGTCTGCGGGCTGTGTCCGCAGCTCCGATGCCTCTGTGTGCCTCCGGGCTCCGTTTCCTGCGAGCGTCGCGTCGCACGGGGGCGGAGACCGGCGGGAAATTCAAAAAGTGAAACACACACAGTACATACAGTACACTGTAATCTTATAGATTACATTACTGTATGAAATCATTTCACATCCCCTTTGTCCCTAGTGGTTTGCCCAGAGCCCTGCATGCACTTTTATATAATAAATGTCATTCTTTCTGCCTGGAAACATGAGAATGTCCATAGCAACCAAAAAGTGTCCCTTTGCGTCAAAAGTGGTTTTTGATCAGCTAGAAAACACCGATAGTAAATAAGAATCATTTGCAGAATTGAGTGATACTGATTTTTGGGGAAATTTATCATCAGAAACTGAAAGTGACGACAGCGACAATTCTGCAACTGAGCAAATTTCTGCGTTTTTGGTTTGATTACATTATTGAATAAATGCAAAATAATTGTACCGCTTTCAGCACCAAAAATCAGACATAATCATACCGCCAGGGATTACTAACCATTGCAGGCCTATAGTA
>BLSH010541697.1:1816177-1836174 GCA_018402905.1 Glandirana rugosa
ACGTAAGTCTACGACCCGTTTATTTTTTTGTTCTAAAAACGATCGTGTATTGACTAACCAAAACTTCACTTGTATCGAAGTGATCTAATGATTCGAATCATTTGTAAGTGAAACGATTCAATTGACGGAGATGAGTGATTCATTTAGTTGAGGTTACATTTTTATTCCATTTTTTTTTTATTAAATTGGTGAACGGCTGGCGGCTAGCCGTAGACTGCCGCTGTTTCACCAAGCAATAGCGTTTTGCGGCAGTATGCTGCCGCCGACGCTATTGCGCGTGACACTCGCGCGCGCGCGGCGGCCTCCGCGCGGGCGCGCGAGTGACACAGGCCCCCCCAGGTCCCTCGCCCACGCCGCCGAAGCTAACGGCGGCCGATGGGCGCTACCGGGGGGGCCTCGCTTACTCGCCCCAGGCACATGCGCTCACAGTGCGCGTTATCGCAGCCGCCGTCGTATGACGGCGTTTTGCGATAACGAACCACTTTGTCGCCGTCAGATGCCGATCGGCGGTCGGCAAGTGGTTAAATTATTTTTTTTTTACCTTATTTTTACATTGGAGTTGATTTACTTAGTGAGTAGAGGCAGTTAACTTAGCAAAGTGAATGTTTACTAAGCTTAGTAATCTAGTGAAGCTATGTTCACTTCAAAACCAATCAGTTATGTGCTAGCAAAAATCTTGTTTTTTTATTTGCCCAGCATCTGAATGCACCTTAAATGCAACTTCACTTTACTTGCTAAGCTCAGTAAGGACCCATTTACACATGTAGCCAGGTGTTGGCTAACTTTACCTGTGCCATCGTGGGACATTCTGAAACACCAGCTGCAGTGAGCCTGTTTTCCTCTAGTGCTCAGCCTGAACACTGTGTCATCGTCTACTGAAAGCAGAGCAAGCAGAGACCACAGCTGAAAGCTGGGGATCATGGTATATGTGGTCTGAGGAGCCAAGATTTGCATTGGAACCAGACTGCTGCAGACTACATGTTCCAGGCAGCTGGGAGAGAGAAGAATGTTGTGTGAAGACATAAATAGCCTGGTCCGTGGAGGAATCTTTCTCTTGGCCTTCAGCTGAGTGCAGAGACCCAGCCGCTCCAGGGGATGGAAGCAGATGCCGCACATAGACATTGTGGATAGTTTCCAGCAAATTAGCGAGCAGATCCACCATTGCCAGCTCCCTGTCAGCCGAGTGACTGTCAGGGGGTCACTCCCATCATCACCAGTACACTTATAGCAGAATCCCAGCATCGCTAGGTGCATGGCCAGGCACCCTTCACTGGTAGCAGATTCTTCAAAAGCCTGTTCCGGGATATCTTATTCCCTTAAACCTTGGTATTATCAGGATTAGTGAGTGTGACACCTTTATCCCATCTGTTTAGATTAAAACCTCAAAAAGCAAACACTTCCCACATGCTATTTTCTGTTGCTGGTTGCCATTGCACAGCAATCCTTTTGGACCATTGTTGAGCTAGCTTAAGACACTGAACATCTACATCACAAGGACTCCTCCACTCTTCTCTTCTCCCCCAACTAAAAGGACTCTGTCCACAATATCTGCACACTTTAAGGGGAACTCTGCTCAGAGATTAAATATTGCATTTCATGTAACTTGTTTTATAATTGTAGCACAAACTTGTTGGGACCCTGGCATCCGGATTTGAAGGGAGCAGTCTGTCATTGTTTTCCCTTTTATGTCTGGGGTCATAGGTTCTTTCAGGACCTACTGGTTATTACTGTTTGACGTGTTGTGATTTCCTTTGCATTACATACCCTTTGCATATTAACCAAGAGTAAGGGCCGTACACATGGTACAATTATCGACTGTCGTACAATAATCTGACCGTTAGTACGCTCCATTCGACAGCTGATTTTGAATTATCGTCCAATAGAAATTGTATGAGCAAACTAGAAAACTTTTGTCTGATGACAAGGCGTCGTCCAATTTTCGGCTTATGTGTACAGAAGCTGGACAAACAAAAGTTGTAAGTACAAACAGGAATGCTCGGAATCCAGGAAGTATTCGGTTGTGTAAACCCATGTCCGTAATTCACAATTCACCTGAACTTCCTCTTTATACGCTTGTAACATGTCACCACGTTCGGCTTTGTTGAATGATAATTTGACTACCGTCAGTATGCTAGACAAAATCATGGACATCGGTGCGGTCATACAACAATTGCATCGTGTGTATGAGACTTAAGAGTTTAACACTGAAATATACTGGCCTAAAATTATTCTTGATCTGCTTCAAGAATCTTACATAAAATACATATTTACTTTGCTACAGTCTGGGGTCTGTGTAATTGCATTATCACTTAGAAATATGTCTGAACCCAGGGTGGCAGAGGTGTCAGGAGGCTTTGGAAGGTCAGGGCAATCTTTGGGGTCAGTCCTCTTCCAGCAGCCCTCAGGAGGGTGGTGCTACACACATGTGCTGCGGTCATGTACAATGAAATGAGTCTCTCACTACATAATACTATAAGGCATATTAATGCATGTACACGTGTTGCACTACTGTGGCATTCCTTTTGACTTGCACCCCAATTCATAAATAGTTGTTCTTGATGCAACGGCCATATAGAGAAACACAATGCACAGCTGTGCTTATTGGTGCACTGTTTTGGAAAAAATGGTGCAGATGCATTGCATGCATTTGCAGCCTATTCAAAATAAATGGTAAGACAGCCCATTTATTTTGAGTGGACTATAAATGCAATACAATACACCTACACCAAAAGCACAAATAACACATTTATGTGTCTCTTAATGCACTTCAACATTGTGAATGGGCCCAGAGTGTCCACTTTGCTCAGTAACTGGTCTAATCCTTTAGTAACTCAACCCCTACTGTGTTTAGACCCATAAGCATAGGTTTTTATATGTATTTTAATATGTATTATCTGTAAGCATTCTCCTGCTTAAAGTCTATGTAAACCCAATCTTATAAATCTCATACAAACTGTAACATAAAAATAATATGAACAGTAATTTTCAGTTTTTTCAATCTGCAACTTTCTTTAAATTAATACCTGGTGATCCTAATGTGAAGGATCTTTTCTAGGTACTTACTGTTATAGCATGTTCCTGCTTCCAAATTGTGCTCCTACTTTGTCTCCCTATCACACATGCTTCCGATGGAGTGACTAAATCAATACACATTAGGCAGGCATGATCCAATGTTATCACCAGTGGGAAACCCATTCTGAGAAAAGCCATGCTGTCATCACTGGAGTGCACACATGGAAAGAGTCTGCATGAGACTGGCAGTACTGGAATGTGACAGAGGTTGATAAAAGGCAAAAAAGGATTTTATTTTCAAAAGAAAATGGTTTACTATACACAAAATGCCATTCAGTGGGGTTTATATCTACTTTAACCAACTGAGCTCTGGAAGATTTTACCACCTTCATGACCAGGACATTTTTTGCTATTCAACACTGCTGTTTTACTGGTAATTGCGCATGCAACACTGTACCCAAACAAAATTTCTATAATTTTTTTTCACACACATATAGCTTTCTTTTGGTGGCATTTGATCACTACTGGATTTTTTATTTTTTTGCGATATAAACTAAAAAATAAAGAAACATTTAAAAAATAAACCCCAATATTTTCTACTTTCTGCTATAAAATATATCTAATAAAAAATAAAAAAATCGAATTTCTTCATAAATTTTGGCCAAAATGTATTCTGCAACATATCTTTGGTAAAATCCCAACAAGTGTATTTTGATTGGTTTGCATAAACGTTATAGCGTCTACAAACTATGGTATAGATACTGGATTTTTTTTATACTAGTAATGATGGTAATCACTGACTTTTAGTAGGACTGCGATAGTGCCGCGGGCAATCTGACACTAACTGACCAGGGGGGGGGAACTAACTAACTGCCAATGATGACATCACCAGTGACACTAATAAAGTGATCAGTGCTAATAATATACACTGTTACTGTACTAAATGACACTGGCTGGGAAGGGGCTAATATCTAGGGCGATGAAGGGGTTAAATGTGTACCTAACAATGTTTTGTGCATGTACTGTGTGCTGCTTTTACTAAGCAATGTGTGGATTTTTACTCTCTGCTTAGTAAGGAAAAAAAATATAGCACTTTGCGGCTGTCTGTAGAGAGCCCTGTGTTGTTTATCAACACAGGACTCTCTGCTGTCATTCGTTCAGCCGATTAGCGGTGCTGGCTATAAATCATTGGCTGGGACCTGCTTATCAGCTTGTGCTGCATTGAATGACAGCACAGGTTTCTAGCTCCACATAAGCATATGCGAATGGACCTGGAAGAAAGCCGCAATGTACAGGTACGTGATTGTGTCTGTATGAGCTAACCTGCTGCAGCAAAGGTACTGTGTCGGTTCAGCAAGCAGTTAAGGCAGACCGATACCCAAGTGTTAGTCAACATTACAAAATCAAATAGAAAGCACACGTTTTAAGCATGCTAAATGGTTAACTTTCTTTTATAAATGCAGTCTATCCAGTCTGTAGTTCCTGTCATGTGAGTTATTACTTGGCACAGGTTGCTTGTTCTGCCTATGTTGTGTATTGAGGTTCACCATTTACAGCAGCATCCTAAGTCAGTAAAACCCAGTTTTGCAATGAGTCCCACCATGCATTGCACCCATGTTATAATTGTGCTGCTTTTCTCCTACACTTTAATTATTATTTTTTTTATTATGATGCTTTTTCCTTGTAAACAGAGTAGTTAAAAAATGGAAAATTCCCTTGCTTTTTGAATGAGTCATAATGATGACTTTTTTAAATTCTGTTAATTCTGTCCTGGAAAATATTTGAAATGAAACCTATGACTAGAGAAGCATAATTTGTGATGGAGACAGACATTTAAAAGAAAACCTACCCACAAAAACAAAACATAATAACAGTCACCTGTTTTGGCTTCCACATGTTCTTAGTGTGCTATTGACTATTGATTCTGTAATGGGTTTTGAATGACACACAGCTTTATGTTGTTTTGCCTAGCATCCAGTAAACTTGGAAAAATATCTTGTGCTATATATTATCCATGAGTGATATAAATGGAATTTCCAATTCAAAGGGCACTTGCTCATCTACATAACACCTATGTGCTTTAAAATATCCATTACAAATGTATACTGCAAACACTTACATACATATAAGTTTCAGGTAATATTTCCAAAGAAAGTGAACAGGATAGAGTGATTTAATCTGTGGCAGGCCTATTTTCCCCTCTTGTCGGGGCATCAGTAATATCCCTACGCAAATATCTCATCTTACTGGTCAGAGCCTCTTTAAAACTTCCATAAATGCTTATAATTACAGCATTAAACTCCAGTTTATTATTTTTTACAGGTGCAGGTGTACAGCTGATAGCAAACCGTGCCGCATTTACATACAAATTGAAGATTTTTTTTCCCTCTCCTCCCTTAACTAATCAGCCAAGTAAAAGGAGTGAAGCCTTAGAGCTCGATCAGGTCCTTAAATACATCTGGTGACATTTTTACCATGCATTAGCATGATAGGGCAAGCAGAAATATAATGAAGCAATGATTGCTTTTCCATTGAAAGCACAAACTGTTTCATTTTTCCTGTCATCTCAAATAAGTGTTAAAGAGGGATTTGAAGCTATTGTGTGTGTTCCTTATGCCAGAAACTTACAAACACTGATGGGCGCATTAAATACCCATTAGTGTCTCTGCTGAAATTATGGTCACATATCTGCTCTTCAGAATGTATTCTTTGATTTAAAGTGAAATTGGCCTTTGTTATGCTTCCCATTCCCACCTCTTAAAGCAACAGCTCCAATTACCTAGGGTGTAAATTAATTTATTTTTCAGATTGCATTTGAATGTAATTTTTCATGCAACTCTCATGCTTAGGATGTCATACTGTAAGTCATCAATGATTGTATGATAGTAACATTACCAAGTTCCTGGTCTCCAAAATATACACAGGGAAAGACATCAAAGTACAAGTATGGCATTTTTTCACTGATTTGAAAACAGTATATCTCATTTTTTTTTTTCTAAAAGAAAAAGATAACGCCATGTCAAGTAGATGGTGATGGTTCTCTTTCTGCTACTACAATTGCAGGATACAAACAGAAATAATAATTTGTGTAAGATGGAAAACTATTCACTTTGGTAAACATAAAGTTTTTGTATTTGTTCATTTGTGGACAGATTCCAAAAAATAGTATGTCAGTGAATTTATGTCAACTTCAGAATTGAGTGGCATGCTTCTTTTACAATAAACAAAAACCCTGAATGTTCCACAAATGTACTGAAACAATGTTTTATAAAAGTTGAGGCAAAGGTTGTTTTTTTTTCATAGTACTATGTCGGATAAATAAAATGACTGCATTCCAAAACCTCATCCCACCTGCAATTGAGTATAGTGCATTATGGTGTGGAGTTGTATGCTGAATCAATGAAAATCAGAGAGGAAACAATGAATTTCAAATCGCACCAGAAAAATATACAGAATGATGTCAGTTTGTCTGCTACCTAAAACTTAGGTAACATGCAAGGGAACATGCAGTGTTACAGTACATCAATCAAAAACACAGGTATACATCAACTCAGCGTGTCTTGAACAGGCAAAATTTTGTATTTTAAAAAAAGTATGGCAGAGTCCTATCGAAATGCTATGCTATGGTATAAAGCAGGCTATAGCCGGAAGTGCTGATCAGTGAAAGTGATTGTAAAGGTTTGTTTTTTAAAAAAAATAACAAACATGCCATACTTACCTGCTTTGTGCAAGGGTTTTGCACAGAGCAGCCCCGATCCTCCTTTTCTGGGGTCCCCCGGTGGCACCCTTGGCCCCTCCTCTTTGGCGAGTGCCCCCACAAGAGCCGCTTTCCATGGGGGTACTTGTGCAGGCACGCTCCTGACTCCTGCTGCTGCATCCATTGACACAGACAGCAGGACTTAGCCCCAAACCCTGGCTCCCGTGTCACTGGATTTGATTGACATCAGTGGGAGCCAATAGCTGCTGCTGCTATCAATCTATCCAATTAGAACCCTTCGCTGGAACGATCGGGCTCAGGTAAGAAAAATTGGGTTCCGGGGGGACATAGAATGCATTAAGGTGAAAAATGACGAGGGTTTACAACTCATTGAAGTCTCCCCATTGTCAGAGTACAAAGACACAGCAGGGAAGATTCCCCCATCTACCTCGATTGTGTGGATGGGGGATCAAATCATTTTGGTCATTCAACCCGCTGGGTGAAAGAAAAAAAACAACTCATCTATGGACTGGTTTCACACAGGCGATCCAATCAGGTCCTCTAGTCAGTTTTTCAGGCGGACCTGATGGGACCATCCATTGTTCTCTATGGAATGGTGGAAGTCCGCTGACACCTACTGTCTTCCGATCCGATCCTGTCCGCCAAATAACAGACGGATGGGGAATCCGTTCCCCATTCATCTGGTGGATTGGATGACAGTCAGATGGAAATGGATAAGCAGTCCGTTTCCATCAGACTGCCCCATAGGGAACAGAGGGGCTGTGTCTGTGTGAACTCTGCATAGCGGAGCAGACACGGACTTGTTATCCACCTGCTCAGCGGGGATCAGCAGAGATGTCCTCTGCTGAGCAGGTAGATGTGCTTTACGGAGTCTGTCCCATATGAAAGGGGCCTAAAAGTTGCTTTTTATCCTGTTTGAATGAACTTTTTCTACATAGTTTGGAGGTAAGTGAAAGAGTTTAAAAGTTTTCTTATTGACTTGAAGCAGAGTTCCACCCAAAAGTGGAACTTCCGCTTATTCCCCCCCCTCCGATGCCACATTTGGAACCTTTCGGGGGAAGGGGGGAACGGGAACCTGTTTTTGACATGTTCCCTTTCCCCACTTCTGGAGACGGCACAGTGGCATCATCCCCCTGAAATTTGGTCCCTCCTCTTTCCTCTTCTGTCAGGCCAATTAGAAAGCTCATCGTGCTTTGTGCATGCACAATAGGGACCCAGCTGTGAAGCTGAAAGGCTTTACGGCCAGGTTCCCTTACCAGCAATGGCGGCAACAGCACCCAACAGCCAATCCGAAGATCAGCTGAGGAGCCGACATTACAGACTCCCTGGACAGGTAAGTGTCTATATATCAAAAGTCAGCAGCTACAGTATTTGTAGCTGCTGACTTTTAATTGTTTTTCCCCAGGCTGGAACACCTCTTTAAAGCAGAGTTCCAGCCGCAAAAAAGTTTTTGTAAAGGTCAGCAGCTACAAGTACTGTAGCTGGTGACTTTTAATAAGGACACTTACCTGTCCAGGGGGCCCTCAATGTCGCCCCTCCGAGGCCGATTTGTCCACCGCTTCGGGTGCAAGCGCTGCCAATCCAACTAAGGGAAACAGGCAGTGGAGCCATCAGGCTTCACAGACAGTTTCTTACTGCACATGTGCGAGTCGTGCGCTGTTTGTGAATGGCCAGCTCATCTTCTGGGGGGACACACAGCCCCAGAAGGCAGCGGGGGAGAAGTAGGAGGGCTCACTGCAGAAGAAGACGCAATGTACTTTGCTGAGGCCGGGCTACGATGGAAGTACATTCAGTAAAAAAGTAGGAAAGAAAATAAAACAAATAACAGATATTGTTGTGTGGGAGGGCAGCTTTGGTTTGTGATCATGGTAGAAGCTGCTGGTCCCAGTATCCAAAAATTAAAAGGAGAGGGTCTTTGGGGAGATTAAGGAGAGTGATGCCAAATATGAAAGATAAAGCCTGGTCCCAGAAGATGGATATGTGAGAACATGACCAGAAGTGATGTGTCAGTGATGGTTTGGGCTGCGAGCAGTGAGGGCATGAGGCTCCTTGTGGGTCATTTTTGTCCTTGACAAATGGTATATAAGCTTGGTGCATAATTTTCATTTGGGTTTCTCGCCATGCTTCATTAGGAATGCAACTGTAAATATCATTATATCCCTTGAGTATTTTATCCGAAAACCCTGGGACAGGGAAGTCTGTGACCCACTTATATCCTGGTTTAGTTGTCTGCGAGATGGATGTTTTTTGTAGCAGAGATTTGTATATTGAGCAAGAGGGGAAGATCCATCCAACTTTCCAATTCATGTGTAATTTTGTTGAAAAGAGGGGGATAGTTCAGCGTATAGAGGGGAGAGGTATGTAATGCTTGATTTAGCTATAAGAAAGGGGGAGTTGTGGGCCCAAGAGGTGATGGGGTGTGATCTCAGGGGGAGAATTTCACTTTTAAAGTAGTTTATGTGGAGCCCTGAACAAAGTTTAAATTCATTAATGATTTGTTTAATAGATTTTATGTCAGAGGCAGGTTCTGCTGTGAAAATAAGCACGTCGTCAGCGAAAAGTGCGGAGCGTAATTCCAGATTGCCTACCTTGACTCTGTGTAACTGGGCATGATACTTGATAAATCTAGACAAAGGTTCAATGGCAGTATCGAAAAGGAGAGGAGGCACCCCTGTCTCGTGCCTTTGTAGAGTTTGAACTCATTGCTGAGGATTCCATCAACAACCAGTTTAACTAGTGGGGAGGAGAATATTGATTGAATGAGGTTCATAAAGGGGCCGGAGAAGCCAAATTTGGTGAGGACCATAGATAACCATTCAAAAATTTACATTGTCAAAGGCTTTTTCTCTGCATCTAATGTGATGACAGCCAGGTCTTCTTTTGGGTGTAAATTAGCATGGTTCAAAATCATCATCACTTTTCCTATGTTTAATGTAGCGGTTCTACCTTTAACAAAGCCTGATTGTGCCTGATCCATTAGTGAGGGAATAATGTTTGCTAGTCTGGAGGCTACTATTTTTGAGAGAATTTTTACTTCTAGATTTATTAATGAGATGGGCCTATAGGATTCGAGTTCTAGAGGGTCCTTGAATTTTTTTGACAGGAGCTTGATAATGGCATTGTTCCCTTCAGGTAAATATTGACCCCCCCGACCAAATTTTGTTGTAGGCAAGGAGAAGGGTGAGATTTAGGGTGTCCTGAAGTGACTTGTAGAATTTCCCCGATAACGCATCTGGGCCTGGTGCTTTTCTGGGAGCTAAATGTTTGATGGTTTGAGTCAGTTCAGACATGGAGATCGGTGAGTTTAGGGCCTCTAACTGGGAGGGGGTAATCCGTGGGAGGACTATTTTGTCTAGGAATCGTTGTGCCTTTCTTTTATCAATGGGGTATGTGGCATATAGGGATGAATAAAAGTGTAGCATAACATCTGCTACATCCTGGGGTTGAGTTTTAATAGTCCCTGTGATGTCGCGGAGTGAGGTAATGTGCGTCGGGCAATATGGGCCTTTACAAAGTCTGGCTAGTAGTTTACCAGATTTATTCCCAAATTACTCAGTTCCAAGGAGTCAGCCCAGCGGTCAAACCCTTGTTTGGCTGGTTGCCAATTCATTCTGTGTGCCAGAGTGTTCTGGGATGCTAGGTCGCGTTGGGCAGTGTTAAGTTTAGCACTGGCTACCCTGTAATTGGTTAGAAGATGCCTTTTAAAAGTTGAAGCATATGTTATGATTTTTCCCCTAAGGAAGGCCTTGCCAGCGTCCCAGAATAAGTTGGGGTTTTCTAGATGTATCGTGTTAGTAGAGGAGAATTCTTCCCAAGCTTTTGACATGTAAGATTGAAAATCCCCAATTCCAGCCAGGAAGAAGGGGAAGCACCATAAACATAAGTTGGGCGAGGGGTTATGGTTTTGTAGGGAGAGCAAAATAGGGGCGTGATCGGAAATAGTGATGTCATGTATTTCTGAGCTCATGTTCAGTGGTATCCCTTTATCAGTACTAAAGAAGTAGTCGATTCTTGTAAAAACATTATGGGGGGGGGGTAGTAGGTAAACTCCCTGCCAGTTGGGTTGTGGAGTCTCCAGATGTCAGCGAGGGAAAGAGTTTCCATTGTGGAAGCTAGAATGGAGAGAGCAGGGGCTCTGGGTTTTTTTTGGAAAGGATCTATCATCAAGGTTGTGCATAGTGCAGCTGAAGTCACCGCCTATTATGTGCGGGGATTGAGGGTGTTTCGATAGGTGAGTGGTCAGGTCTCCGAAATATTGCTTCCCTGGGCTGTTAGGTGCGTATACGTTTGATATTCTCAGTCACTGTTCCCCATGCGGATGTGTGCAATGATTAGTCTCCCTTGCGTGTCTGTGTCCACAGATAGAATTTCACAAGGAAGTTTCTAGTGGATCAGGATTAAGACGCCCACTTTACATCCCACTGTGGCTGAACCCAGAACTGTGCCTACCGAGGAGTTTTTTCATGCGTGTAAAATCCTGTGGGGCTAGGTGGGATTCTTGCAGGAGGGCAATGTCTGTCCCCAATCTTTTCAAGTGGTGTAAAATTTTGAGCTTTTGACAGGAGATGTAAGGCCTTTCACGTTCCAAGATGTAATTTTCATGTGGGATATTCTGAGGGAAAGGTATATGCAGGTATTATGGGCAGATGTGAGGTGCCTAATTGAAGTAGAGGTGACGAGTGGCTTGTTCTCTCTAGAGGTTTTTCGTCAGTAGGAGTATCTACTCCCGGGGGGAGTGAGAGGGGTTGGAGGACAGCTGGTGTACTGTAGGAATGCTGTGGGGGGGGGGGGGGGGGTAAATAGGGATATAAAACAAACAGAACAAATTAACTTGTGAGGGCTTTGCTTTTTTCCACATGGTATAACTGCGTGGGTACCAGCTCCCAAAAGCTAAGCCCTATGTTGGAAGTTTGTGTGGAGCCCAACTGTAAAGTGGGGTAATAATTGGCGTTGAGCCCTGGGTGTGTAGGGTCACTTTGTGAAGGGATGTTAGGGAGCCGACCATGTGGAAAAGTGTGCGGCAGTGCCCAGTAACAAATGCATACCTTACCACATTAAGTTTACCGTAGAGGAAGGAGCATGTATGACAAAAGCATGTTCTTTCATTGAGGAGTTAGCAAAGGCCTTTAGCCGGCCAGCAAAGGATACAAGCAAGTAATTATAAGTTCAGTTCAGCAGGGGGGATGGTCCAAGGAGTTAGGCGCTTGGGGGGATCTTGAAGCGCTTGGGGGATCCTTTCTGGGGCTCCTTTGGTGCTGTTGACGTGGCGCTGAGGCATTTCTAGCTATCATGTTCTCGTAGCTTTCCGGATTGGATGAACGTAGATAGGCCTCAGCCTCTGCAGGTTCCTGGAATGGGAGCTGATCTCCATTAGGGGCCTTGAGGCGTAGAATAGCTGGGAAGGTCAGTGTAAATTTAACCTTTTGCTTGAATAGCTCCATGCATACGTGTTGGAAAGCTTTCCTTTTCCTGGCCACCTCGGCGGAATAATCCGCAAATATGCAATTTGGAGAGAATGTGATTGCCTGAATTTTTGTAAGATAGCATTTTTGTCTGCATAGTTCAGAAATTTTGCTATGATCAGATGAGGAGAGGGTCTGTCCGCAGCAGGAGAGCCTAGGCGTTGTGCACGCTCCACTGTACATGGACCGGGGAGGACAGAGCTTCTGGGATCTTGACTGAGCAAAAGTTAGAAAGGCCTGCCGGCTGGAGCAACTCTGGGACAAAGCGAAGATTGCTCCTTTTGGATCTATTTTACAGGTCGTCTATTTTCTCAGTAATATATTTCAGCTGTTTGTCTTGGGCCTGTTCAGTGCTTTGGGACTGGTACAGGTCATCCTCCATATTGGAGATCCTCTGCTCAGCCTCATTCAGTCTTTTGCTATTTCAGTTCCCTATGGAACTGTGACATGCTGGCCTGTACTGCCTTCTCCACTGCGGCCGTGATGGTGGGGGGAGCAGCGATGCGACTGCCTGTACTACAAGCTCCATATTGCGCTGATCCTGCTGTGGTGAGGGTGATGAGGCGGCGGCACTCACCTGCATTTCAGCCGCCGCTGCCCTGTTGGGGAGCGGGACCGTGACTGCAGGGTCCGTGGATCGCAGAGCTTGCGGCTACCGCTGGCCCGAGTTGTCCAAGTACCGGTCCATATGTGTGCTGGGGGTGCCTGTGAGTTGTTTGCGGGCTGCAGCAAGGTTCCGGGCGGGTTTTAGATGCTGGTATTAGGGCCACACTGCAGGAGCTGAGAAGAGGAGCAGTCACTCCATGTGGCGCCGGAAGCTGTTCTTCACTTTCAAAACAGAAACGTATTTTCTCCCCTTTTTAAATATACATATACTGATTTAGTGTATTTATATGAAAATTAAACTGTCAAAAAATATAAGTGCTGTCATTGCTGACTAGTTTTAAAGGCGCATGCTGTAATACATTTTACTTGCTTCACTATTTAATAAGTTCCTGACCTGAAACAAGAATTTTCTATATCAGGTTGTGCTTGTTCCAGGTCAACAGTTAAGTCTGTACACAAATGAAAGCCCCATAGCATACATCTTTAAAAACAAGTCTTTAATGACAGTTCACATATGCCTTTCCTTAGAAGTCCATCATAGACGATGTACACTAATGTTACTGGTAAAGGGGCTGATTTACTAAAGGCAAATAGACTGTTTACTTTGCAAGAGAATGTTCCCAGAGTTCAATGAATGAGATAAATCTCTACGGACTTCCATCATGCAATTATGTGCAATTATGTGCAAGCAATAAGCTGTTTTTTTATTTTCTTTGCACATGATTGGGTGTTATTTGCAAAGTGAAACTTCCTCGTATTCACCAAGCTCTGGGGAAAATGTCCATGCTAATGCAGCTTTCCTTGCCATGTGAACAGCCTATTTGTCTTTTATAACCCAAACCCTATGTGCCCAAATACCTGTTCTTAACTTCAAATTATTTCCTTTTGTGCCTGAAGAACACCCCATTTTCTTGACCCTGAGAGTTTAGAGCTGAACATCAAGTTGACTGTCAAACACCCCATCTGCACCCCTGTTCTTTGACTGTAAACACCACATGCTCTGTGGCTAGTAGAGATTCTGCCATTTAGTTTCAATGAATCTTTTATTGTAGAGAATAAAGGTACAATACCATTTTATGTTAATTTCAAAAGAAAAGTAAATCTTTACAGGTTTACAATTAACGTTTGGAGAAGAGCTGGTACAACTTTGCAGAGAAATAAGCTACTCTATATTGCCAAAAGTATTGGGACGCATGCCTTTACATGCACGTGAACTTTAATGGCATCCCAGTCTTAGTTATTAGGGTTCAATATTGAGTGGACTCACCCTTTGCAGCTATAACAGCTTCAACTATTCTGGGAAGGCTGCCCACAAGGTTTAGGAGTGTGTCTATGAGAATGTTTGACCATTCTTCCAGCAGCGCATTTGTGAGGTCAGGCACTGATATTGGACGAGAAGGCCTGGCTCACAGTCTCCACTCTAATTCATCTGAAAGGTGTTCTATCAGGTTGAGGTCAGGACTCTGTGCAGGCCAGTCAAGTTTATCCACCCCAAACTTGCTCATCCGTGTCTTTATGGACCTTGCTTTGTGCACTAGTGCGCAGTCATGTTGGAACAGGAAGGAGCCATCCCCAAACTGTCCCCAAAAAGTTGGGAGCATGAAATTGTCCAAAACGTCTTGGTATGTTGACGCCTTAAAAGTTCCCTTCACTGGAACAAAGGGGCCAAGCCCAACCCCTGAAAAACAACCCCACACCATAATCCCCCCTCCACCGAACTTTACACTTGACACAATGCAGTCAGCTAAGTACTGTTCTCTAGGCCAGTGGTTCTCAACCCTGTCCTCAAGTACCCCCAACAGGCCATGTTTTGTGAATCTCTCTTAGATAAAATAGCTGTCCAGAATACTAAGCCATTGACTTTGATTAAAAGCACCCGTGCAAGATAAAGGAAAACCTGCAAACATGGCCTGTTGGGGGTACTTGATTTGTCATTCCGGAGAACACGTCTCCACTGTTCTAGAGTCCAGTGACAGTGTGCTTTGCTTTACACCACTGCATCCGACACTTTGCATTGCACTTGGTAATGTAAGGCTTGGATGCAGCTGTTTCGGCCATGGAAACCCATTTCTATGCACGGTTGTTGTGCTAATCTGAAGGCCACATGAAGTTTGGAGGTCTGTAGCTATTGACTCTGCAGACAGCTGGCGACTTTTGCGCACTGTGAGTTTCAGCATTCACTGACCCTGCTCTGTCATTTTACGTGGCCTACCACTTCATGGCTTAGTTGCTGCTGTTCATAGTTGCTTCCACTTTTTTTATAATACCACTAATAGTTGACCGTGGAATATTTAGTAGCAAGGAAATTTCACGGATGGACTTAATGCTCAGGTGGAAACATATCCAGTTTGAATTCACTGAGCTCCTGAGAGCGATCCATTCTTTCACAAAGGTTTGTATAAGCAATCAGTATGCCTAGGTGCTTGATTTTTTTTCCATAAAGATTTTATTGAGGGAAAACAAGGTTGAGCAAATACATGGTATTACCGAAACAGTGAGTAAAACGGGGCATACACATTATAATGAGTTCTGTAAAGGTTTCAGACTTATCATAAATAACATTTTAATAGGATTGAATCCACATACGCTATGTAGTAGTAACAAAAAAAAAAGAAGAAGAAAAAAACTAAACATATCCTCATATATAGTGGGAGGACATGCTTTTACTTTGTGTCTAGAGAATGACGTTTTAGAGAGTATGTGTATCTCGGGGGATTAAAAAAAACAAAAAACAAAAAAAAAAGTTGCAAGGTAAAGAACAAGAAGGAAAAACATTTTACCGAGAAAAGAGAACCATTTCCATTTGCTTGATTTTATACACCTGTGGCCATGGAGGTGACTGGAACAACTGCATCCAATGATTTGAAGGAGTGTCCCAATACTTTTGGCAATATAGTGTATATTGTATAGAAAAGGAACAGGATTACAACATTAATTTCACAATGGTGACATATTGGTTAATGAGAAAGGCATGGAATCCAAAGCTTATGCAAGAGTATTTTTTTGTAAAATACAATAGGAAGTACCAATCAGGATGGTAATGTACAACAACATGGATGTTGTAGCCAGGAAGACCAGGTATGGGTACATTTTTCAAGTAAAAGGTGGGCTTTAGTCAACATACAGTATATTTGTAAAAGGCATGTTTGTTCAGAATTTGTTTCATCATAGAGAAATTAGAGGATATTGGTTGTTTTCAATATCAAGCAAGAGATAACCTAGCTGCAATAAATAAGTGGGTAAGTATTAGGTGGAATTCAGGAGGTCAGGAGTCCATGCCAATATCCAAAATGCCAATTTGGGTCCAGTTTGGATTGCAAAACCAGTGATGGAGGATGCCAGGAAAAAACAGATGACCAAAATTGCTTGATAAATGGAAAGTACCACCAATCATCAGATAATGAACTGACAGAGCCACAGTTTTTCCAACATAAGGGGGATTGATCAGGAACAATAGAGGCTAATCTGGCGAGGGGTGTAATACCAGTTGTGGAGGAGTTTCTGTGAGGATTCCCAGTGGGAAATATTTACGTGGTAGAGAAGTAGCCAGGAACCATTGTGCAGAAGTGGCTGCAAATTGAAGAGAGGGTTCCCATGAGTCCATAGATGAGGTTTTTAGCAGAAAAAGTGGATTCGAAAGGAGACTATAGATTGCAGAACTTCCTATATGAAAGGATGACAGTGAATCAAAGAGTTTCAAGTTCTTCAGGTAATGATGAACCATGAAGTGGGATATGCTGTAAGGCGTGGGATATGCTGTAAGGCAAGCCATATCTGCATGTATTTGTAAAAGTTTGAGGACGTTATAGATTAGGTGTGGCATAGTTCTTGGAAGGAATTGAGATCGGAGTGGTAATATAAGTGATCAAGATAGCAGATACCCTTTTCTCCCATTATGTAGTGAAACGTCTTGTATAAGAGGTTCCAAGGAGCGTATAGGAAGGCACTGTAGCACCGATGAAGGGAGACATTGGATGAGTTAATGATAGAGTTCCATACTTTGTAGGCAGTATTGATAGTGTCCAAGAAATGTTTCCATTGAGTCAGTTGAAGCCACACAGCTTCTAAGGCAATTTTAAGTTTTTTGGACCTTTTTTAAAGTCCTTTGTGCATGAGGCTTCATAACGTGATGGAGGGTTTATTGACTGTAGAAAAAAAATCTGCAGCTAAAAACAGCTGCTGAAAAACAGTCAAAAAAAGTCCTGTGTGCATGAGGCCTAAAAAGTCAGTAGCTTATCAGTGATTTTTTCAGCTTTTTTTGGTGTTTTTGCGGCAGCGTTGAGCGTTATTGAGCGCTTTTTAGTGCTGGCGTCAATGAACGTTTCTTTTTTTTTATTCAATGGTTACAAAACGTCCAAAAACGTTGGTGAGTGGTGTTAGTGAACGTTTTTGGGCATTAGAGCGTTTTTACAGCTGAAAAACATCTTTCAGAACCCCCTGCTCTTGGATTTTTTTTACAGCTCAAAAACCTCACTGCTAAAAACAGTTGATAACAGCCTATGTGTGCATGAACACATAGGATAACGTGGTGGAGGGTATAATGACTGTAGAAGAAAATGTCTGCAGCTGAAAACAGCAGCTGTAAAAACATCAAAAAACGTCCTGTGTGCGTGAGGCCTAAGAGTAGAGGAGATTCTGCCATTTAATGGATGACTGAAGTAAAGTGGAAAAATAACCTTGGAGCATAAGGTTATCTTATTAATATTGCTATCATATCTTAATGTAATGATGTTTATGTAGGTGATCTGGTTCCTTGGCAGGCAGCTTCTATACCCCAGAGTATCTCCACAGTCTGTTTGGCTTTTGGAGTAATGTAATATGTGAACTGAAAGGTCCAGACAGGACTTTATTCTAATAAGTATCAGAGGGGAAATTGAAATATTAGCCAATGCATTTCTGGTGTTTAACAATGATCCTTTCATCAGGGCTTTAGGCTGAAAACAACATATATATACACTAGTGTAGACATTAACTGGACCTTGAAAAAATATTTTTTCCACTGTGATTATCTGAACAGGTCTTGTCAGCAACTGATTATGGGTTCACTTTAATCGTTTTTGAATAGTACTTTATAATTCTTAAAAAAATTGTGAGGAGCTTTAAAAAGAATGAAAGTGTAAAAAAGCTGTTTAACTGCTTTCTGCCTAGCCTATAGACAAATGACGGCTGGGCGGGACATTCGCTATTCTGGATGGAGGTCATATGATGTCCTTCCCAGAACACACCACACCGGACACAGCCGATAACAGATCACTGTACTGGGTGGTTGCCAATACCATGTGATCACTGTTACCAACCACAGCATATCACATGACAATTGTACACAGTGGCATGAATGGAAAACCCATTCATGCCATTCATTGTGTACTGTTGTTTTGCTTGCTGTGATTGGTCACAGTGATCACATGTTACAGACAGGGCCAATCACAGCCCATCTGTACCATGTGATTAGCTGTTGCCAATCATAGCTAATCACAATACCCTCTGAATAAATAAATTTAATTCAGTAAAAATGGTTGTTTATAACTAGGGATGAGCCGAACACCCCCGGGTTCGGTTCGTACCAGAACATGCGAACAGACAAAAAGTTCAGGGCGAACATCCAACCACCATTAAAGTCTATGGGACGCGAACATGAAAAATCAAAAGTGCTAATTTTAAAGGCTTATATGCAATGCTATTGCCCTAAAAAGTGTATGCGGGCCCTGGTCCTGCCCTAGGGGACATGTATCAATGAAAAAAAAAGTTTTTAAATCAATGTTTTTTTAGGAGCAGTGATTTTAATAATGCTTAAAGTGAAAAAAAAAAAAAAGAAAAATTCCTTTAAATATTGTGCCTGGGTCGACCCGTACGCTCAACCCGAACTCAAAGCCCATCCCTATTTATAACAGTGATATTCACTGTTATAAGTGAGCATAATGTGCAAGAAAAAAACCTGATCATCCCCCACAGTAAGTACAGTGTTACTACTATTTTTCCTTTTTTTCTAATGTCACCAGTCAGTGTCCCTGATCTCCGCAACACCAATTATATGATGACGCTGTACTGCACTGGTGACAGTATGTAAATGAAAAAAAAAAAAAAAAAGGATATGTTTAAATTTCTTCATTTTTCCCAAAAAGTTGTGAATTCAAATAACTCACTATGCCTCTTACTAAATACCTTGGACTGTTTACTTTCCATAAAGGGGTGATTTTGGGAATATTTGTACTATCCTGACATTTTTGGGCCTTAAAAAATGAGAACATTAAGATTGATCGATTTTCAGATATACAGTCCCTGACAAAAGTCTTGTCGCTTATCTATTTTGTAGAAACACCTGCTATTAACCTGACTTTTAATTAATCAATTGGTGTTAGAAATAGCTCATATGAAAAGCTAAAACCCTCCCAAATGATGTTTAATGCACTGAAATAAATTAGTTTCACAGAAAAAAGATTTATCATTTAATCAAGACAGAAAGGTCAAATTTTGGCAAGACAAAAATTTGTCGCCTTTACAGAAATTGAACAAATTTACTGCAAATACAAAAATATGTCAGCAAATTAAGTAGTGGTGCTGTGAGATCCAAATGTAATATCTTGTATGACTTCCATAAGCTTGAAGGACTGCATCCATACGGTTTGGCAAGGATTCATACAATTTATTGATGAAGTCATCAGGAATAGCAAAGAAAGCAGTCTTGCATGCCTCCCAGAGTTCATCAATATTCTTTGGTTTCATCTTCCATGCTTCCTCTTTCATCCTACCCCACATGTGCTCAATGATGTTCATGTCTGGTGACTGGGCTGGCCAATCCTGGAGCATCTTGATCTTCTTCGCCTTGAAGAACTTTGATATGGAGATGGAAGTATGCGATGGAGCACCATCCTGCTGCAGAATTTGGCCTCTTTTATGGTTGGGAATATAAGAGGTAGCTAAGATTTCTTGGTATTTTAGACTATTGATGTTGCCTTCCACCCTGCAGATCTCTCGCACACCCCCATACTGGATGTAACCCCAGACCATGATTTTTCCGCCACCAAACTTCACTGTTTTCTGGGTGAATCTCGGATCCATGCGGGCTCCAGTAGGTCTCCTGCAATATTTGCGGTGACTGTGGTGTAATTCAACAGAAGATTCATCTGAAAAATCCACCTTCTGCCACTTTTCCAGCGTCCATCCTTTTAGCAGGCTGTGGGCCTTGGCAAATGCCACAC
>BLSH010541697.1:1836184-1879063 GCA_018402905.1 Glandirana rugosa
TTTTGTTTACTTTTTTGTGACGTTTAAAACTTTTTTTGATTAAAAGACACAAATAATATTTCAAAACGTTTATTTCTTGGAAAAAAGTATATAAATCCGGTTTTATATAAGTCGATGTAAAAAAACATTTTTATTGAGTTTAGACTACATATAATAAATCACACATCCTTTCAATAGGTGTTTGATACCATATATGACATGTCAGGGACTGTTTTCAGAACAGCGAATACATGTTTAACTGGACTTCACGGCGACTTTATATAAAGATTAGTTCTAAAAAAATGTTCTTTACCGAGTAAAATTAGGGTTGTCGAAAATATTATTACAAAGTCACGTTGTGCTTTGACAGTTCCTGAGACCTAATTGATCCATTATTAGTCACAGGTGAAGCTCATATGACAAGGCGACAACATTTATGTCTTTGCAAAAATTGACTCAATGGGCTTTACCAAGCTGTGAATAGTAAAATACTTTTTGACAGTTTCGTGTTGCACTGAAACATTATTATAAAAGCTGTTGGGATTAAAATGAGCCATTTCTTGTAAAAAAATCTTGATTAGAAATATATTTCAGCGGCACTTCAGGTCAATTTGTACATAAGCGACAAGACTTTTGTCAGGGACTGTACAGTATATACCATAGTTTGTGGATAACTTTCCTACACACTAAATAATATACATCAGATTTGAGTTATTTTTACAAAAAAATGTAGCTGAATATATTTTGGCCTAAATATATGAAAAAAGGTTCTTTATTTGCAAAACTTTATAATAAACACAGAAAATTAGTTTTTTTCAAAATTTGCAGTGTTTTTTCATTTGTTTTGAAAAAATAAAAATGAAATACCACCAAAAGAAAACTATATTATATATTTGTGTGAACAAAATAATACAAATTTGAGTTGGGTACAGTGTTGCAAGACGTTGCATGAGAGCGATGAAAGTTGAAAAATTGGCCTGGGCAGGAAGGTGGTGAAAGTGCCCAGTATTGAAGTGATTAAAATGGTCTATTTGAGTATTTATTTAATTATTATTACAGTTTTGCATTTATTGTTACCCAAACTCTACAGTTAGCTTAGGCTGTGGCTGTCTCAGGAACATATTTAAAAATGTTTGCAACTGTCAGCTGTAGACATGACACTGATTATTTAGTTCTGATGGTTCCACTCTGAAGACCATGCACACCACAATTTTTTTCACTTGATAGAGAAAATACTTTAGAGAACCATTCCAGGAGGAACAATCTCAGGATAATAGGCCTCCCTGAATCTTTCAATACCAATTCTCTCATGGATATCTGTACCTCATGCATTCCACATGCACTAGGCCTGTCCTCCCCCAGTACGGAAGAGCGAGCTCACCGCTTGGCAGCGTCATCCAACGACAGAGCAGATGATAGCACGCTATCTCAATTACGCTGACAGAGTCCACATACTCAAATCTTTTGGCAACTCTAAGGGCCTGCAGTTATATGGGAACAAACTGCTCCTTTTTGCGGACTATTCACAAGAGGTATCAAAACGCAAAGCCTTCCAGAAAATTTGTTCAGCCTTATACCAAAAAGGCATAAAATTCTCACTGGCCTACAAGGCGGTTCTCCGCTTCTCAACTCCATCTGGAGACCCAAAAGCTTTCAACTCACCAGATGAGGCGAGATACTATCTCCAAGCCTACCTACACCTCCCGATGGACTCTTCTCCCCCACCAGACAGACTGAGCCAGGGAACATCGAGAAATCAGCACAGTCCGAGGAAGGACCCTGCAAAGAAACTTCGGCTCTTCGAACACCAACATATGGCACTAATCTAGAAACACAAATTGCCTTCTGGGAGTCACGCTATCTATACTTGAGTGTTGTATTACTGAACCATACAACAACCTACTCATCCACGCACGTTCTCTCAGACCCCTCTTATATGGCACTGCACATCCAGGATAAGAATCTATAGCGATAAGCTTGCAAGTAGCTCAGCGCTGGGAATCTACAACTGTTTGAAGTAGGGAGTTTCACATGAGGAAAAAAGTGAAGTGCAGACTTCATTGGGTGTGTTATTTGTTTATTGCAAAGTAACTTTCTCATGTCAAGGTGGTCCAGTTTCTTTTTTTTTCTGGTCCAGTTTCAATCAACCCGCTCTGTTCCTTCTCCCCCCCTCCTAACCTTAATCACTAAAATTGTACGCACTACTCACCGCTCTAAGCTCACATCTAACCTCTTTACACAGCCAAGTCACTCGCCCAACGCCAGTCAACACCCCCACATACCGTCACCTTCCTGAAAATCATTTCATTGAACGTGAAGGGACTCAGATCACCTAACAAGAGAATGTCAATCCTTCGGCACCTAAAACGCCTCAAGGCTGATATTGCAGTTATCCAAGAGACCCACCTAAATAACAGTGATACCAACAGAATGAGTAAAATTTGGGTAGGGCAAGTAGCAGACACTCCCTCTGTGAGAGGCAAAGCAGGAGTTCTCCTCTTGATTAATAAAAATACTCAGTGTGAGATATTATCCTCCCACTCAGATGATGAGGATCGCCTCTTCACAGCAAGACTCAAATCCCACAACAAAGAATGGGTGCTGACATCGGTCTATACCGCAAATTCACCAACCCAACAGTTCTTTCAGACACTTACTGTGCATGTCACACCACCCATTCATTTACTGCACATCATTAAAGGTGACTTCAATTCTGTGATGTCCCCCTCAGAGGACAGACTGGCAGACTCCTCATGTAAACCTTATCACCTAAACAAACCACCATCCCTACTAGCACAATGGTCAGACAGTCTCCATCTCACAGATATCTGGAGATTGGTTCATCCAGAAGGCAGGGACTTCTCCTTTTCACCCCCCGCACAACTCCCTTTCCAGAATTTATTATTTTTTTCTAAACGCCCACATGCTCACTTACACCAAGGACCCAACCATACACAACATAACAATATCTGACCATGCCCCAATTTCCCTACAAATAATTGGCTTCTTACCTCAGAACAACCTCAGAATTTGGAGATTCCCCTCATATTTAGCCAAAGATGACACCCTCAAGCAAACACTTGCTGACAACTGGGCAGACTTCTCAGCCACCAATGGAACCCACCTAGACAACCCTAATCTATTTTGGGAAACTGGCAAAACAGGGTTAAGGGGCAAAATTATATCCTATGCCTCAGCTTTTAAAAAAGAAAGTTGCAGGAGAATATCATGCCACAAGTAAGAGACTCCGCACTGCACATGCCACCCTCTCTGCTGACAACTCACAACAGGAAGGCCTGACGTGCAGGCAAAAGATAAGTTCGATATGTGGGCAGGAATGCAAGAAAAAATCCACCAATCCTTCTAAGAGCTTAAATTTCACAAGTTTGGAAACAAACTGGGCAAATGACTTTCTCGACTCTGCAGAGGCCCTCATACTCCAACCCAGATAGCGGCTCTCAAAGATAAGTTGGGTAAAATGACATCCACCCCCAAACAAATCAATACCATCCTCAAAGATTTCTATGCCTCCCTATAGAGTCAAGATGCCATAGATGAGGAAAAAGCAACAGCCTTCCTGCAAACATTCATCCTACCAAATGTCTCCCAATCACAACTCTCAGGCCTCAATGCTCCTTTAATCACTCTAGAAATTGCCAACACAATTAGCTCATTATCATCTGGCAAAGCACCAGGCCCAGACGACTTTGCAGACCTTTACAAAATATCGGCACCTACAATAATCCCCACATTCCAGGTGTTTTACCAGGCAATTTTAGATGGAAACCCCTATCTACCCACAAGTCACCAAGCCCACATCAAACTCATCCCAAAAAAGGGGAAAGACCCCCTGGATCCCGGTTCGTACCGACCAATATCACTGCTAAATCTAGACTCCAAAATGCTCTCTAAATTAATAGCGAATAGACTAGTCCCCCTTATGCCCTCCCTCCTACGCCCAGCACAAGCTGGCTTCACCCAAGGTAGATCTGCCACTGTGAACATTAGGTAAGTCCTCTTGGTCTTGGAAATGGCCAGAGTGGGATCTGTCAGAGATCCGGCGATTATAACACTAGATGCGGAAAAAGCATTCGATAATGTTAGCTTCCAATGGCTCAGAATGGTTCTTTCAGCTTTCGGCTTTTCAGGCTCCTTTTGCCACTTTATCAGTGCAATGTATGCAAATCCTTCAGCGAATATCATAGCCGCAGGTCACATCTCTGACAGATTCCGCCTCTATAAAGGAGACAAGACAGGGCTGCCCTCTATCCCCACTTCTCTTTAATATGGCATTAGAACCGCTATCCCGCTACTTAAACACACACTCCCAACTTGGCGGGATCCAAATAGGCTCACAACCACTAAATGTGGATGATATACTAATCTTTTCTAACAACCTACTCAAAGACATGTGCTTCAAAAAACCTTTACCTGGTTCCGGCTATGCTCGGGACTGTGCATAAATTTTGCCAAAAGCAAAATCTTACCCCTCTTCTATTCGCACACACCTTCCTGGGCATCCTCATTGATTTTTCCCATAACCAAATCACACATCACCTACCTAAGTATCAGAATTGGTAAGACCCCCCTCTTCTATTTTTCGCCTGAATTTTCTCCCCACTATACAGAAAATTATACAAAAATTAAACCATTGGGTTTCCCCCCCCCCCCTCTTTTCAAGGTAGATGTGATCTGTATAAAATGGTCAGCTTCCCCAAACTCCTCTACCCCTCCAAACAATACCATTGCTACTCAAACATCTAGACGTCCAACGTCTCCACTCCGCCCTGTCAGTTTTCCTCCTGAAAGGACGCAAACCCCGCATCTCTCTTCATAAACTGTTCTCACCCAAATTTGAAGTAGTTGGCCTACCTGATACAAGGCTTTACAACCTTGCATGTCTGTTGAGGGTGGGCTTAGACTGGGAAGTAGTTGGCCTACCTGATACAAGGCTTTACAACCTTGCATGTCTGTTGAGGGTGGGCTTAGACTGGGCCACCAAAACATCAAGATACTCTAACTATACAATCGAGTCTGAAATGACAAGCCCTTATGATATTTCTGCATTGTTGCACTGTGGAATCAGGAACATCCCGCCACTTCTGAAGCAAAATATACTCATTCGGGATACGGCAGTGGCATGGCGAGAAATTGGGAAGAGACTTAAGTTACCTCCATGCATGTCAATTCATCTCAATATATGCGGTCACCCCTTGTTTCCTTAGGCACAACAAGTCCTGGCCTTCTCATCTTGGGCTAAATCTGGTTTGAATAGATTTAACCAATTATTTGATATATCATCAGGAAGACCCCTGCCTCCAGACCTGATCCTGGACAATCACAATCTACCATCACACTACCACCTTTATATTCACCAGGCAATTAGCTTAGTTTCTAGCATATGTGCCCCAAATGACAACGTGTTAAGACTTCACTCATTGATCTTTTCATTCAACGTAGCCTCCACAAAATCTCAGACCTATACAAGCCCCTGAGACAGCATTTAACTCCTTCTTCTAAGTCATCAACCTCATCATCTTGGAACAAAGACTTAAACTCTTCAGAAGCCCACAATACCATTCTACTAGGATATAAATCTACCTGCAAGTTCATAACCAACGAGTTCTGGAGAGAACAGCAACTAAAAATCCTGCACAGAGCTTATATACCCCACATTCCATCCAATGGCCACTCAGAGCTCTCACTATGTCCTCTGTGCAAAACCAACAGACCAACACTGCTCCACAAGCTCTGGTTCTGCCCAATTATTACTGAATTTTGGGATAACATGGAACACTTTAACGCCTCAATAATTGACCTCAATCCCCATGGAACCATTTACCCACTTCTATTTGGCAACCTGGATGTTCTTGTCCCCTAGCTTTCCAAAGATCAAGCAAACATTCTACAGCTTAACAAAGCGTGGATTTCAACTTGCTACATGTCAGCACTCAGAGCTATCCTGAGAAATTGGGTCTCAACATCTCCACCCTCCATCAAAGAAGTCAAAACGGACCTTATCAAACTGCTCAAAATAGAAAAACTAGACACTCTGGCTTCAAAACACCAACTCTCACTACACTTCCAAAGGAAATGGTCCCTTTTCATGGAAAGAGGCATCCCCCAATCAACCAAAGAGGTGCCTGAAGATTCTCCTGCCATAATACAACCCTACTAGCCTTACAAGGACGCAAACCTAGAAACTGGATAAGCGGCATATCTCAGTCTGTCAAAGGGGCCTATACTCATCTGTGCCAGTCCCCTATCCTATCATACCCCCCTCCCCTATAAAGCAGCAACTGAGTCCCACAACATCAGGTTAAATACTACTAATCTTGGACTCAATCCATGAATAATTATCTTAGTTATGTTTTTGACAATGAGTATGTAAAGTTAACTTGTATGTAATGCTAATTTGCATGTGATGATAACTTGATTGTGGTGAGATGCTCCCTGCCCCCTCACCATCCCTCCGGGGCTGCTGGCGAGCAACAGGAGGTGATCCCACATGGAGTGGTGTGGATGGGTTGGTGGAAAGGGGGGCAGATAACCCTGTACGATACCTACATGTTTCGTGCCTACATGTTTTGTTCCAGTGTGTGGAACTTCGTCAGAGCTCTGACAAAGTTCCACACACCAGAACGAAACATGTAGGCATCATACAGGGTTATCTGCCCCCCTCTCCACCGACCCATCCACGCCACTTCATGCGGGATCACTTCCTGTTGCTTGCCAGCAGGTGTAAGCGGCTTACTGAACCCAGTGTATGGGTCTGAATGACTGATCCATGGGACTTGGATAGCATTGCCATCTCACCGGAGGCACCCCTCCCAATCATTCAACAGCTGGGACTCACCTCACAGCTTCACCTCACAGCCTGGATGTACTTTAGAAGCAGAGCATTCAGCAGAGCTACAAGCAACTAGAGCAGTGAGAGTTGTTATGGACAAGTGAGCATACAGAGAGCAACTTGATATTCTGCGGGTTGAGTCTGCCAGATTGAATCAGCGGTGATCTCCCCATGTATGCCCACAAGAAATCAGTGAAACCCACAGCTGCCTTATAGGTGCAGTGAGAGAGGCTATTGTATGACTGATTTCATTGCCTACAATCGCTGGGAGTATTGACTTTTACATTGAACTTTATACAAATATAAAGCCGCGCTAAGATATTAGTATATTGCAGTGAAAATACACATGGAAATGTCCTATAAATGACCAGGTATTCAATTCCAAGGCACTAGATCTCCAGATATATGAGCAACATCCGTAAGGGGCCAAGCAAGTACTATGGTCTTCATAAACACCCAGTGCTCAAAAAAGTGTGTGAATCCGTCACCAGAAGAATTAAAGGCTTACCAGACCCAGCTGGAAGCCAGGCATATATGATAATCCTCCTGAATAGTTCCCCTGGTCTTTATGCCTCAAAGGTACGGAATCCCCAGGCTTCATGTACAGCTTCCCAATAGGCGTATGGAAAAGGCACTTCTAATCAGGGGTTAACTCCTCCCAGCCTCCGTGTTATCACATGAAGATGTATCGTATACCAGGAAAAGACAAAAGGAGCCCCAGATAGTGAAGTACAGTCAAAGAATTTATTTATAAAAAATATATTGCAGGTACTCACACTTTGCAAGTTGTTAAAAGCATGTATATCCAACATGTAGTCAGCCGGCCGGCACAAAAACAAACGGTGACGTCAGCGCGTCTTCCCGACGTACGTTTCGTCAGAATTTACTTTAGTCCGCTCTCTCGCCCATCCCCCCTTTGCTGGCCAATTCCCCCGCTTTTGAGCTTGGTGGGGTGGCCCCCCCGCGTCACGCCATTTCTTCTCCCCCTCTCCCACTTCCCTCCAGGGTGAGTGATGGGCATTATAGCATTATCTAGGGATGGGGATCAATTGATGGGGTCGCCAGCTTAGGGATAGTGGCACAGTAGGTTTGATATATCGCAGGTTAGGGGGCAACTCACTGACAACTGACACACTGGCATTGGTTTTCTAGTCCCTATACGCCCCCTGTGGTCTTTAAGGTGGGGACTGAAAGCCAGTGAGATGTGAAGGTATGATTGCATGGGTCGTGGATTGGGTCTGGTGGTGTAGTGGGGGCAGTGAAGGTAGTTATTAGCTCCCTGGGACCATCCCTGTACTCCCCCATTAGGGTGGGTGGTTTAGAGGGCAGTGAGGATATTGAGACCAAGACTAGTTAGTACACTCTTTGGGGGAGAAGGGGAGCAAGGAGGTGTCTGGGTGGAGGGTCCTTTCACTGCCATGTAACATGTCTAGCTTTGTTTCTTGTTTTTTTCTTTTTGTGGAACACAGGGAACAGAGGGAATGTGATCACTTATAAAAAAGGGGAAAAGGGTATTTATAATTTTTTTTTAGATTTATACACACATGTTTCATCTTTCATTTCTATTTTAAACAGAATGGGTTATTTTACAAGGTGATTGTTTACAATCACTTTAAACATTATACATTACAATTGTATGTCCATGTCAAAAGGCTTGACATCATTCTTGCATAGCAAATAGCATTCGCTTCCTTAGGATCTGACAGGGGCAGAGTTGAAAATTATATAAATAGTACAAAAACCATACAAAGGACAAATGATTGCACACCTTACAATATAATATATTTTGTGTTGATAACATTCTCTACATTTACATAGCTTACAAAATTGCACAGTTGCAGGGAGGCAAAGCCGACAAATTCACACCTGATATACATACCACAAGAAAAAGGGGACCAGAATTGGGGGGCGGGGTGGTGTCCTCCTCAAAGGTATCAGACATTCAAAATGGCTGTATTCCTTTCACAATTATGCTCCAATACCTATCTGCATCACCTACATTTATAAAAGATACATGGATGTACATCATAACAGCTGTGTATTAAGCATATAAACATCCTGTGCACTCACTGTTACCCGAACGCTACAGTTAGGTCAACTGCTTACACTGTGGCTTTCTCAGGAAAATATTTCAAAACTTTTGCAAATGTCAGATGTAGACATGACACTGAATTATTGAGGTATGATGGTGCCACTCTGAAGATTATGCTTTTCATTTAGTGTTGGACCTGCACACCACAACTTTTTTTCACTAGATATAGTTGCTTCTTATGCATGTACTTTGCACAAAACAACAGGGATACATATAATTAGCCTACATAGTTTACAATCTAATTACATGTTTGAGCTTACATGGAACAATAGTCAGCAAATTAAATGTACATATGTTGCTATTATTACATTTAGTTTGTTTTATATTGATTGTATAAGTGTAATATCCATGATTCACCTACTACATATTTGACCATGGTGCTCATTTTATAGCATGTACTTTTAAGTAGTAAATTTATGATAGCTTTGTCTTAATCTGCCGTGGGAAGCCACAGAGATATAATGGAAAATTAGGTCAGCCGCTGTACAACACAGAATACTCCGAATTATTTGGCTGCTAGTCAGTAAGTGATGTGTAATGTTGGTTTATGGGAAGTTCAATGCACACTACTGTGCTGATAATAGTTACCTAGTTAACAGTTATCAGGTAGCTGTATTCAAAGAGTTTGTATTTTTCCCCTGTAGAATCATAACTAAATAATGGTAGGGAATCTTTTTTTTAATGGTAGATCAAGTAGATTCAAGGTTAATACATATTTGTTAATCTATCTATCTATCTATACACACACACACACACACACACACACACACACACACACACACACACACACTATCTCACAAAAGTAAGTACACCCCTCACATTTTTGTAAATATTTTATATCTTTTCATGTGACAACACTGAAGAAATTACACTTTGATAAAATGTAAAGTAGTGAGTGTACAGCTTGTATAACAGTGTAAATTTGCTGTCCCCTCAAAATAACTCAACACAGCCATTAATGTCTAAACCGCTGGAAACAAAGGTGAGTACACCCCTAAGTGAAAATGTCCAAATTGGACCCAAAGTGTCAATATTTTGTGTGGCCACCATTATTTTCCAGCACTGCTTTAACCCTCTTTGGCATGGAGTTCACCAGAGCATAACAGGTTGCCCCTAGAGTCCTCTTCCACTTCACCGTGGCGACATCACGGAGCTGGTGGATGTTAGAGACCTTGCACTCCTCCACCTTCCGTTTGAGGATGCCCCACAGATGGATCATGCTCTGCTTCAGTATGTCACAGTACATGTTGGCATTCATGGTTCCCTCAATGAACTGTAGCTCCCCAGTGCCTGCAGCACTTATGCAGCCCCAGACCATGACACTCCCACCACCATGCTTGACTGTAGGGAGTACACACTTGTCTTTGTATTCCTGACCTGGTTGCCACCACACACACTTGACACCATCTGAACCAAATAAGTTTATCTTGGTCTCATCAGACCACAGGATATGGTTCCAGTAATCCAGCAGTCTGATTGTCTTCAGCAAACTGTTTGTGGGCTTTCTTGTGCATCATCTTTAAAAGAGGCTTACTTCTGACAGCTATGACAGCCATGCAGACCAATTTGATGCAGTGTGCAGTGTATGGTCTGAGCACTGACAGACTGACCCCTCCATCCCTTCAACCTCTGCAGCAATGCTGACAGCACTCATGCGTCTATTTCCCAAAGACAACCTCTGGATATGACGCTGAGCATGTGCACTCAACTGTTTTGCTTCACCATGGTTAGGCCTGTTCTGAGTGGAACCTGTCCTGTTAAACCACTGTATGGTCTTGGACACAATGCTGCAGCTCAGCATTGTGTCCAAGCATTGAGCTCCTGAGATGATGTCCCCGGGTGGCTTGTGGTCTCCAGTGCTGGCACCTCACTCCTAGCACCATGGTGTATATGTAACTTCTATCCTGCGGGGATACTTGCCATCTGTTTTTTTTTTCTTTTGATGAGTTTTGAATCACATTTGATCATTTTGATTTCATACCATATTTAATTTCTATTTTCTATTGCTCCTGAAGAGTGATAGTAAATCACGAAACACGTAGAGCTATGAATGTTCCTATCAATTCTACACTAAGATTATATATTTTTTTTATTTTACCAGATATGAAAATTTCTGCTGGCATGTTCAAGATTATATTATTGATGTTTTATGTACATATATGAAATTTTACGGTAATATGAACTGGTACAGTGTTTTAGATATATAATTTTTTTATTCTCCTTTATTACTGTAGAGCATGGTCTCACATTAATATATATACATGTATGAATTGAAAAATAGATAACACTATTTTCATTCTTCGTTTCCGCGCCATAGCCGACTGACGGCTACAGCGTGGATCTAAATTGCCGGGAGGCAGTGAATAGACGTCCCCTCTTTTGGCTCGTGCCAGGCGCACCCTCGCCGCCACCGCACGAGCGTGCCCCCGGATTGGACGGACTCGATGTCTGCTGGAGACCCGCGATCTGGTCACAGAGAGCCAGAACGGGGAACCGCTGATGTAAACACGGCGGTTTCCCCTTCTGTGAGGGGGGTATGACAGATCTACTGATCCCTGTGATCGGGATCAGTTAGATCTGTTATGCCCGTTAGCCCTGCCCCCACAGTTAGAACACTTACAGGGAACACATTTAACCCCTTCACTGCCCCCTTAGTGTTAACCCCTTCCCTGCCAATGACATTTATACAGTAATCAGTGTCTTTTTTTAGATCTGATCGCTGTATAAATGTCATTGGTCCCAAAAGAGTGTCAAAAACATCAGACAAGGCCGCCGGAATATCGCAGTCCCGATAAAAATTGCAGATCGCCGTCATTACCAGTAAAAAAAAAGAAATAATAAAAATAATATAAATAAAAACGCCATAAACCAATGTCCATAGTTTTTAGCCGCTATAACTTTTGAGCAACCCAATCAATATACGCTGATTGCGATTTTTTTACCAAAAATATGTAGAAGAAATACCACCAAGAGAAAGCTCTATTTGTGGGAAAAAAAGGAAAAAACATTTTGTTTGGGTACAACGTCGCACGACGGCACAATTGTCATTCAAATAGTGAAAGCGCTGAAAACTTAAAATTGGTCCGGGCAGGAGGGGGTTTAACCACTTCAGCCCCGGAAGGATTTCACACTTTAGGACCAGAGCACTTTTTGCGATTCGGCACTGCGTCGCTTTAACTGACAATTGCGCGGTCGTGCGATGTTGTACCCAAACGACATTTATGTCCTTTTTTTCCCACAAATAGAGCTTTCTTTTGGTGGTATTTGATCATCCCTGCGTCATTTCTGATCGCCGCTATAAACAAAAGAAGAGCGACAATTTTGCAAAAAAACCCCAAAATTTCTTACTTTTTGATAAAATACAAATCCAAAAAAAATCCAAAAAACTTTTTTTTCATCGGTTTCGGCCGATTTATATTCTTTCTCATATTTTTGATTTAAAAAAAAATCTCAATTGGCGTTTATTGATTGGTTTGCGCAAAAGTGGCCACGTTTACGGATGATGAGAATTCATTTCTGGGGTTTTTATTTTTTTTTTATTTTTTACTAGTAATGTCGGCGATCTGAGATTTTTAGCGGTACTGCAATATTGGGGCGGACATGTCGGACCATTTTGACACTTTTTTGGGACCATTGGCATTTATACAGCGATCAGTGCTATAAAAATGCACTGATTACTGTGTAAATGCCATTGGCAGTGAAGGGGTTAACCTGCAAGGGGCGCTCTAAGGGTTAGCTGTGTTCCCTGGGTGTGTTCTAACTGTGTGTGGGCTGCCCTAGCAGGGGAAGGGAAGTGATCACAGCTTCCATGTAGAGGAAGGCTGTGATCACAGCCCTTCCCCCTCTCACAGAATGGAGGTCCGTGTTTACTTACACGGACCTCCGTTCTTTCAGTGCGGGGGGCATCGCGGCTAGCCGGCGGCGATTGAGTCCGCCGCACCCGCTCCCTGGCCCCCCCGAACACAGTGAGCACAGTGCACGATCTCGCAGCTGGGACCAAAGTAAAAAAGGCTACCATCAGTACCATTAGTAACACACTCCGCCGCTAGGGACTCAAATCCTGCAGTGCCAGACGTGTCCCCTCACTTAAGCCAGTACATGTCTGGGCCCATCTGAAGTTTGCTAGAGAGCATTTGGATGATCCAGAAGAGGATTGGGAGAATGTCATATGGTCAGATGAAACCAAAATAGAAATTTTTGGTAAAAACTCAACTTGTCGTGTTTGGAGGAGAAAGAATGCTGAGTTGCATTCAAAGAACACCATACCTACTGTGAAGCATGGGGGTGGAAACATGATGCTTTGGGGCTGTTTTTCTGCAAAGGGACCAGGACGACTGATCCGTGTAAAGGAAAGAATGAATAGGGCCATGTATTGCCAGATTTTGAGTAAAAACCTCCTTCCACCAGCAAGGGCATTGAAGATGAGATGTGGCTGGGTCTTTCCGCATGACAATGATCCCAAACACACCGCCCGGGCAACAGAGGAGTGGCTCCGTAAGAAGCATTTCAAGGTCCTGGAGTGGCCTAGCCAGTCTCCAGATCTCAACCACATAGAAAATCTTTGGAGGGATTTGAAAACTGTGTTGCCCAGCGACAGCCCCAAAACATCACTGCTCTAGAGGAGATCTGCATGGAGGAATGGGCCAAACTACCAGCAACAGTGTGTAAAAACCTTGTGGAGACTTACAGAAAACGTTTGATCTTTGTCATTGCCAATAAAGGGTATATACCAAAGTATTGAGATGAACTTTTGTTATTGACCAAATACTTATTTTCAAATCAATTTGCAATCAATTTGCAAATAAATTCTTTAAAAATCAGACAATGTGATTTTCTGGATTTTTTTTTTCTCATTCTGTCTCTCATAGTTGAAGTGTACCAATGATGAAAATTATAGGCCTCTCTCATCTTTTTAAGTGGCAGAACTTGCACAATTGGTGGCTGACTAAATACTTTTTTGCCCCACTGTACATGCACACATATACACTGAGCAAAATTATAAACGCAACACTTTTGCGGTTGCCCCTATTTATCATGAGCTGAACTCAAAGATCTATGATTTTTTCTATGTAAGCAAAAGGCCTGACTTCCGGTTCCAGCGCCTATGTGAGCGGAGGCAGAATCAGCGGCTCCGACTTTATCAGCCTACAAAGCCTGCCACCCACGCTGACGAGCAGGGAGACCAGCACCCAGCAACCTGCCTTTAAGCCCCAGGAACCTCATAGACAAGTTCTTAGTCCACGGCCCTTCCTCGGCTCCCTCCTCGACCATCGCAGACCTGTCGGTCCCTCCGCAGGTGGAAGCCAATATGGCGGAGTTCGTATCCGTTTCGGCCATTCCGACGAACGCAAATCCGATCGCTCCAACGATTGCACCCACAAACATTCCAACGACCGCCCTCCCGATCGTTCCAACGAACGATCTCACTTACCTGCTGACTATGGGAGCTCATCCTGCTACATTGGAAGAACAATTGGCTGGATTGGCGCAGGCGGTAGCAACACTCCTGGCACCTACCATTAGGGCAGCGGTTGACAAAGCTATAACTGCAGGGATGACCCAGCTGACTAAAGAAATAGGAGACCACGCCAAACGACTCTGCGAAGTGGAGAGCCGGGTATCGGAGTTAGAGGATGAGGTACAATCTTCTTTTACCAGAGACCATCAGTTCAAGCAGGAACAATGGTACATCTTCGAGAAACTGGACGACCTCGAAAACAGGTCAAGGAGAAACAATTTGCGGGTCATAGGCCTCCTGGAGTCTTTCAACACTGACTCCTTAGTAGACATTTGCGCATCAAGAATACCCCAAGCTTTAGGCCTGGCTGGATCTTGCTCAGTGGAGCACGCACACAGACTGGGGGCACCTTCTAATGACCGACGTTCGCCGAGACTTGTCATAGTTCGCTACCTAAACTATATGGATAGAGCTAACATTCTCAAGTCATTTCGCATCCTGAAAGCCTTGCAAATTGACGGCAACAAGCTTTTACTATTTGCGGACTACTCCCAGGAAGTATCCAAAAGAAGGAGGGCCTTCCAGCCCATATGTGCTACTCTCTTCCAGAAAAATATTCGCTTCTCCCTTGCCTATCCGGCCACACTGCGTTTCACAACAGCCTCAGGGGAGTTCAAGACCTTTTCTGATCCTGATGAAGCTGCACATTTCCTCCGGAATTCTTTGCACCTCCCAATGGATACCAAACAATCAGGAGAAGGGCCCTTCGAGAAACCAAAGGAGCCCCAGGAAGGACCCAGCTAAAAAGCTCAAATTGGTGGATATGCCCTCCCGGAATTCCTGGAACTGATGTCATAACACAATCTACTCCTTCTTAACATAGCCTCACATGGACAAAATCAAGCGAAGCGATGTATCCATCTGCCCGCTTTCTCCTATGATATTCACTGTGTTACCTGTTCATGTTTATCTGATGGACAAGCGAGAGACTATGCTGATAATGTCCTTCCAAGATACGTTCCTACATACAAGGACTTATCCTCTCTCCCCTCTCTTTTCTCATCATTGAGCCAGGAACCATCGCACAGCCTTACTGTGGAAGATCCAGTGCTAACCCCGCCCTCCATGGACCTCACCGACAGCTCTTTGGAGAACACTCTTCCTTCCACCTCCCTATCTGGTGGCTCTGGACCTGCTGCTCTCCCCCCCCCCCTCGTCAGTGTGCTCTTTAGCATATATTGGTAAAGCTGATGTGGTGGATTTAGGCTCACATGAGGAAAAAAGCGAAGCGCAGCCTTCCAAAGGTTTGGTTACTATGTTGCATACAGTATGTTGTCGTTCTTTTGGTTTGTTGTCCAGTCCTTATCCACTCCAAGGACCCAGACAACCACCCCCACCCACTCACCCCCTCCTCCAACCTCTCTTCTCACTCCCTCACCCCTCGCGTACTCCCACAATCTTACCAATAACCCCCTAGATGCTCGCCACACACTTCGCAGACTCACACCTACTCCATGTCAATACACATAACGTCGTGGAACTTCAAAGGCCTCAATTCCCCCAATAAACGTATGGCCATTCTCTGCCACCTCAAACGTCTTCGCTCGGACATAGCGATCCTCCAGGAGACCCATCTAGCTCCCTCTGATTTCGCACGTATGCGCAAACTTTGGGTCGGGCATGTCATGGGATCTCCCGCTGTGAAAGGGAAAGCAGGAGTCCTGGTACTCATTAACAAGAATCTGCCCCACGAATTGCTCTCTACCCACCCGGACAAGGAGGGCCGACTTTTCATGGCCCGACTAAAAACTCAAGGCAGGGAATGGGCCCTCGCTGCAGTATATGCCCCTAATTCCCCTACCAAGCAATTCTTTCAGACTCTCTCTGCACGTCGCCCCACATATCCACCTCCCATGTATTATCGCGGGGGACTTTAATTCGGTCATGGACCCCACGGAGGATAGACTGGCTTCCACATCCCACAAGCCTACCAAGCGCACCAAATCCATCCCCACTCTCACCCAATGGGCCAAAGATCTAGGCCTAACGGACTTGTGGAGACTCCACAACCTGGAGGGCAGGGATTTTACTTTTTTCTCGCACCCACATGCCACTTAATCGAGGATAGACTATATCTTCCTCTCTCCACTCATGCTCCCCTTGGCCACCGACCCACAGATTAACGACATAGCCATTTCGGACCACGCTACTCTCTTAGGCACGACTACCCGAACCTCACCCAAGATATGGAGATTTTCTTCATACTTCGCACATAACACGGCATTACACGACGAACTTGCAGACACATGGGAAGACTTCGCAACTAATAGCACCCACGTATCTAACCCAAATCTCTTTTGGGAAACGGGGAAGGCTGTCCTGAGGGGAAAGATTATCTCCTTTGCCTCAGCTTTCAAGAAAACGGCTGCCTCGGAGTTTCTCCAAACCAGCCACTCACTCAGAACTGCCCATCTGTCCCTAAGTAAGTCGAACTCAGCAGCACACAGGGAAGCCTGGAGGAAAGCCAAGGATCGCTTTGACCATTGGGCCATGACACAAGAACTTATGCATAGCTCGGCGCTAGAACGCAAATTTCACAGATTTGGGAAAAAAGCCTGGGAAACTGCTTTCCAGTCTTTGCAAAGGCCCACACTCACCAGTACATATCGCTGCCCTCAGGGACAAGCAGGGCCAACTATCCAATGCCCCTAAGCAGATCAATCAAATCCTAGAAAACTTCTACGCAACTTTATATGACCCTGACCCCATTGATGAGTCTGTAGCCATGTCTTTCCTCCGGCAGCTCTCCCTTCCCAAAATACACCTGGAAGCACTTCAAAATCGAAACGCCCCCATATCTCTCTTGGAGATTGAAAACACCATTAAAACCCTGAGCCCGGGCAAAGCCCCGGGTCCAGATGGTTTTACCTCTGAATTTTACAAACTTACACTTGACCTACTCGTCCCCACCCTACATGCTGTCTACCAAGGCATCATGGATGGAAACCCATACCTACCAACCGGTCACCAAGCCCACATTAAAATAATGCCAAAAAAAGGAAAAGACCCGACGGACCCAGGGTCGTACAGACCCATTTCACTTTAGAATCTAGATTCAAAAATTCTCTCAAAAATTATAGCCAACAGACTGGCCCTAATCCTGCCTTCCCTCATCCACCCGGCCCAAGTGGGCTTCACACATGGGAGGTCTGCCACTAACAACATTAGAAAAGTCTTGATGGTATTGGAGGCTGCTAGGGCGGTCTGTGCCGGAGACGTGGTCATTATCACTCTAGACGCGGAGAAAGCTTTCGATAACGTTAGCTTTCGTTGGCTAGCTATGTCTCTCCAAGCGTTTGGCTTCGCAGGCCCCTTTCTGCCACCTTATAGAAGCCATGTACTCAGACCCAGCGGCCTACATTGTAGCTGCAGGCTGCGTCTCCGGCAGGATCCGTCTACACAAGGGAACCAGGCAGGGCTACCCCCTTTCGCTGCTCCTTTTTAATCTGGCGAGAGAGCCCCTGTCTAGATACCTCACCACCCAACCTGGCCTATCAGGCATACAAATTGGCAAGACACTTCTCCAAACCGCAATATTTGCGGACGACATTTTAATTTTCTCCTCCGATCCCTCCACAGATATGCCTTTTATTCAAAACACCTTTAATCTATTCCGTAGATGCTCCTGGCTACGCATTAATTTTACCAAGAGCGAAATCTTACCCCTTTTTAATCCACGCACTCTATATTCAAAATTGCACGCACGTCCATCACGTACCTGGGGATAAAAATAGGTAAAACACCATCCTCTATATACCATCTCAACTTTGCGCCAACCATTCAGAAAATAATTAGAGAACTTCAAAATTGGTCCAAACTACCCCTCTCCTTTCTTGGCAGGTGCCACTTATACAGAATGATGAGCTTCCCAAAATTACTATACCCCCTCCAAATCATTCCATTACTGTTGAAACACAAAGACGTCCAGAGTTTACACAAAGCACTATCATCTTTCCTATGGGAAAACCACAAGCCCCGCATTTCTCTCCGCAAACTCTTTCTTCCCAAATCTGAAGGAGGTGTTAGCCTCCCTGACACTAGACTTTACAATCTTTCGTGTCTCCTGCGAGTGGCCTTGAACTGGATAACATACTCATCTAGCTATTCCAACTTCAAACTGGAAACTTCCATGGCAGCACCCAATAGACTATCCAACTTGTTACATTGTAAGCTGAAATATATCCCTCACCACTTGAGACATAACCTGCTCAAAAGGGACACGGTTCTGGCTTGGAGGGAGACCAGGAAGCTACTGAAGCTTCCGCTTTACACCTCCAAACATCTGGCGATATGTGGCCATCCTCTCTTTCCCCAGACTCAACAACACCCAGCCTTTAGTTCCTGGATACCCAAAGGACTCCAATGGTTCTCTCAACTCTTCAATCCCTCCACAGGACTTCCTCTTCCCACTGACAAGGTCTTGAAGGACTTTTCTCTTCCTACCCACCACTACCTACAGATTGGTCAAGCAGTAAGTTTTGCCTCAACTCTTCTCCCCCCCAAAGACTCTCCTTTTCAACATACGCTAATGGACTTTTGGATATCTAAAGGATCCTCCAGAATCTCTGAAATCTTTAAACCTCTAAGACAAACCTTATCCTCCTACAGGTCAACCGCCGGCCTTGCATCCAAATGGAACAATGACCTGCACTCCCCGGATGCCTTCAATACTATTCTGCGGGGATTCAAATCCACCTACAAATACATTACAAATGAATTCTGGAGGGAGCAACAACTTAAAATAACTCACAGAGCTTACGTCCCTTTCGTACCGAGAACCCATAACCCCGCATCTACTCTTTGCCCTCTATGCAACGCCCCAAGACCTTCACTGCTCCATAGACTATGGGAATGCCCACAGTTAGCCCCCTTCTGGAGGGAAATTGAAGCTCTCACTAACCAAATTACCGGCCTACTCCCTCATGGGCTTATTTATCCTCTCCTCTTTGGCAACTTAGAGATGATAACCCCTTCTACACCGAAGGGGCAACTCCAACTCTTTTACAAAAACAAACCATGGATCGCAACCTGCTACATGGCAGCTAGAAGAGCAATCCTTCGGCGCTGGATATCTTCAACTCCACCCACGCTCAAGGAGGTAATTTCAGACCTGTCCAAGCTAATGAAAATTGAGAAGTCCTACTACGATACCCACCGTTTCTCACGGAAATGGTCTTCCTTCATCGACAACCATCCGCATCTTTTCGACAAGCATCTCTACCTGGACACTCCCGCACCCTCCCATGGATACGACCAGTGACTTCCTCAGATGCCCCTCGCAATCCGGAGATTGAGAACCCTGCATATGATTAAGGCTGTACTCTACCCCCCCCCCCCTTCATACATTCCCAGGCCCAACATCCCCTTCTTTCCCCCTTATACCCAAATTTACGTTATCTGAACCCAAGGACGAGCACATAGTTCTACAACTATATGCAATACGCGAGCCCCTTCCCCTCACCTCACCTCACCCCCCCTCCCCTCCTGTACGTTTATGTTCACCCTAATTGGACTGCCCCCTTTTCTTGCTTTGCCTGCTCCATTTCTTGGACATTTTGGTTTTATGTTGTAAAGTGCTATCTTTTCTACTTGTTACTACATATTACTCAGCAATGCAAATTTTGGATTTATGTAGATATGCAAAAATCTAATAAATTCTCTTTAAAAAAAAAAAAAAAAAGGCCTATTTCTCTCAAATATTGTTTACAAATCTATCTAAGAGCCAGTTCACACTGCTGCGAAGCGGGTATTCTATGAATCCACTGCAGTTTCCCCCATCGCACGTCTCCTGGCGGCAGTTCACCTTACCATATGCGAACTGTGGGGAGTGTCAATACAAAGCTAATGACTCCCCCAAATCAGTTTGCATATCGCACTGTGAACTGCAAACTCGCACAGGAATCGGATCGCATGGGTGTGAACACCCATGCGATCCGATTCTGCTGCGGACCAAAAACAGGGTCCTGTGTGAGTTTGGTCCGAATGCGATGCGATGTCAGCCATACTATCTGTATGGCTGAAATCGCATTGCATAGAGATCGCATGTGATTTACACTGCAGTGCGGTGCGGATCACATCTGATCTCGCAGCACACAGCAGTGTGAACTGGCCCTAAATCTGTGTTAGTGAGCACTTCTGCTTTGCTGAGATAATGCATCCACCTCACAGGTGTGGCATATCAATATGCTGATTAGACAGCATGAATTTTGCACAGATGTGCCTTAGGCTGCCCACAAAAAAGGCCACTCTAAAATGTGCAGTTTTACTGTATTGGGGGAGGGTCCGAAAACCAGTCAGCATCTTGTGTGACCACCATTTGCCTCACACAGTGCAACACATCTCCTTCGCATAGAGTTGATAAGGTTGTTGATTGTGGCCTGTGGAATGTTGGTCCATTCCTCTTCAATGGCTGTGTGAAGTTGCTGGATATTGGCAGGAACTGGAACACGCTGTCGTATACGCCAATCCAGGGCATCCCAAACATGCTCAATGGGTCACATGTCTAGGGAGTATGCTGGCCATGCAAGAACTGGGAAGTTTTCAGCTTCCAGAAATTGTGTACAGATCCTTGCCACATGGGGCCATGCATTATCATGCTGCAACATGAGGTGATGGTCATGGATGAATGGCACAACAATGGGTCTCAGGATCTCGTCACAGTATCTCTGTGCATTCAAAATGCCATCAATAAAATGCACCCGTGTTCATTGTCCATAGCATACGTCTGCCCATACCATAACCCCACCGCCACCATGGGCCACTCGATCCACAAAGTTGACATCAGCAAACCGCTCACCCACACAACGCCATACATGCTGTCTGCCATCTGCCCTGTACAGTGAGAACTGAGATTCATCCGTGAAGAGAACACCTCTCCAAAGTGCCAGACGCCATTGAATGTGAGCATTTGCTCACTCAAGTTGGTTACGATGACAAACTGCAGTCAGGTCGAGACCCCGATGAGGATGACAAGCATGCAGATGCACTTCCCTGAGATGGTTTCTGACAGTTTCTTTGGTTATGCAAACCGATTGTCACAGCAGCTGTCCAGGTGGCTGGTCTCAGATGATCTTGGAGGTGAGGATGCTGGATGTGGAGGTCCTGGGCTGGTGTTGTAACACCTGGTCTGCGGTTGTGAGGCCGGTTGGATGTACTGCCAAATTCTCTAAAATACCTTTGGAGATGGCTTATGGTAGAGAAATGAACATTCAATTCAAGGGCAACAGCTCTGGTGGACATTCCTTCAGTCAGCATGCCAATTGCACGCTCCCTCAAAACTTGCGACATCTGTGGCATTGTGTTGTGTGATGAAACTGCACATTTTAGAGTGCCTTTTATTGTGGCCAGCCTAAGGCACACCTGTGCAATAATCATGTTGTCTAATCAGCATCTTGATATGCCACAACTGTGAGATGGATGGATTAACTCAGCAAAGGAGAAGTGCTGACTAACACAGGTTTAGCCCTGGTTCACATTGGTGTGTTTTGGCATGCGATTTGACATGTCAAATCGCATACCAAATCGGTGGCAATTTGCGGCGCCGCACTGATTTCCAAAAGTATTTTCTGTACTACCTTTGCCGATTTCAGGTGCGATTTCCATTGACATCTGTGCAGCAACCCGCACAGATGTCTCTGAAATCGCACCTGAAGTCAAGACTGACATGCGGGAATGAAATGGTGTGAGTTCAGCTGAACTCACACCATTTCATTCCCACACAAATGTGAACCTAAGCTGAGACAGATTTGTGAACAATATTTGAGAGAAATAGGCCCTTTGTGTACATAGAAAAAGTCGTAGAGCTTTGAGTTCAGCTCATGATAAATGCACAAAAGTGTTGTGTTTATAATTTTGCTCAGTGTGTATATATATACACACACACACTCACATTTTTAACCTCATAGCAAGAGGACTGCGAAGCCCTTTCGTGCACTACTACTATCTGCAAGCCCTATTGCTTTCGGTGAAAACGTTACGCTGGGGGAGGGGGATGACATGAATTAAAATGCCTCTTAAAACATTAGCTGAGTGCTGGTGACCACCATGCTTTTCAAACCCATTGGCATCCCAAAGCTAGTATGAGATAGAGTTGCCATATCATCCCTTTAATCCAGGACACATATGAATCACACAGGCTCTGTGGCTGATTAAGGTGGTAATTAAACTCACTTGGTGCCTCATTTGCATTAAATTAGCCTCAGAACCTGGGTAATTCATATGTGACCTGGATTAAAGGGATGCTGTGGCAACCCTAGTATGAGAATCATTGGGGTTTATATACAATTCAATTTCAATTTGCCAGCAATGTCCTTGTGAAGTGATAAAGACATCATTTGAACAATTCCAACATGGCACATCAAGTGTATAAGTTGGTATCCCAGAGGATATCCCAGTCTTACTGGGTCCCACTATGTTAAAACTAACCCCTGTGCCCTTCAGCATTACGTTTCAGTTGGAGTCTGCAAATGATACCTTAACCCAGTGGTTCTCAACTCCGGTCCTCGGGACCCACTAACAGGCCAGGTTTGCAGGATAACTGAAATGCATCACAGGTGATATAATTTGCTGCTCAGTGATTGCAGTATTCTAGTCTGCATCTCCCCAAGGTAATACTTAAAATCTGGCCTGTTGGTGGGTCCCAAGGACTGGAGTTGAGAACCACTGCCTTAACCCAAAATAGTTCTTGCTCACATTAACATTAAAAGTTTCAGAAAGACAAATAGCCCACCTCATTTACTGTCTGCAGGATCCAGCATAATGTAGCTCCTTTCTCCCCAGATTGACTGTCCTTGAATTGCCACTTTAATCATAATATTCTTTCAATCATGGAGGTTTAGCAGCACATGTGGGAATTACCTAGGCACTCCTCATGCAAAAATAGCCTGCCTAGAAATGCCTACTCCTCCAAACTCTCATTCACTCATCAAGGCATTTTGGAACTTGCAAAACTCCTCCCAAAAGCGAGCCCACTCATTGCATTATGAGTACTAAGTAAAAATTGCATTCGCATGTTAATGAGGGGGAAAGGAGGAACCAGGACAAACAAAACATAAGCAGATCATACTTCAAATATAATTACCTATTATAAGCCCAGTATTTAAAACAGAATATTTTAAAACTGGGTCTGTTCATACAAATAGAAAAGGCTAAGAGGTAGCCTGTTTGCCTGCATGCTTAATGTTTTAAAATTTGTTTGATTTCAATAATCCATATTTACACATACAATAAGTGCACATCCACACAAAAAAAATCCACAAACATCAAGTGAAATACATCAGTGATGTGCAAATCTTCTAAAAATCAATAAAGTCCAGGAACAAGTGAAAACATTCAACTACTGTATCTTGAAGAGATGACCAAGACACTGTGCCCTTCACCACAAATAGGGTTGGCCTTTTACCAAATATGAAAGATCCCCACCACAGAAATCAGCCCAAGCATGTAATTAACAGACTTCCAGACATTCACCAATGGCAATAGCAGGACATCAACTTTTGGTTCCAGCGAGTCCAAGGATCAGCATGTCCGATCAGGCTGCATCTGCACTCATGGAGGAGAAAAGAGGCCACACATAATGTAAAACCACCAAATAAGGTATTTAAAACAATAGACAGGTACTTACAGAGGTAAAAGAAAATACAGAATGTCACAGCATGTACTGATGCCTCGGCACTGGCCATGCAGTGAGCACACTGATGTCACAAATTAAGCTCCATCTAACATGTTTTGATGTCAAAGAACATCATTAGGGTCAAGGGAGCATACACCAGTGACGTCTAATGCAGTTTATATAGGCTGCCACGCTGCTGCCATTGCAAATCCATAAAAAGACCAGCCCACTGTGACATGCTGTATGTATGTTCTTTTACCTCTGTAAGTACCTGTCTATTGTTTTAAATATATTATTTGGTGGTTTACACTTTGTGTGGCCTCTGTTCTCCTTAAAGGTAATAATGTTAGAGATCGTTGATACGAAGAATTTCCAATTGTTTTTGGTGGATCAGAAAGGAACTTTTTCCAGCCACTGGAGCAAATGCCTTATAAAGGTTTTTTCTTCTTCTGGATCAACTGTGGGTATAAGATTGTGTATTTGGAGGTTTTCTATTTCTTTATTTTTTCTAGTGGTTGATCTACAAGGACTTGTGTCTTTTTTCACTTTTGACTAGCTATGTAACAATGTGCAGCAGAGTTGTGAGTGTCACTATCCACTACAAGCTGCCTATCAATCACCCTGCACAAGGAGGGAGAGCAGCATCTTATTAAATATTTTGATTTTCAGTGTTTCTTCCTATTCTGGTGTGCTATATTTTTCTGTACACACCTTTCCTGACTTTCTTGGATCAGGTTCAGGTCTCCTGTATTACACTGCTCTATTTTCTAAACCTTTACTACTACTCCCATATGTTGTTTATACTTTGCCTATGGGTATTTAAGTATCTTACCATTAGAGATGGGCAAATGATTTGGGCCGAGCCCAAGTTGGTGAACACCTGCATTTGCAGGTTGCTCGGAGGGATGTTCGCCGATCGACCCACAATGCACTGCGTGCTGCACAGTGCATTCTAAGCCCTGACTGGGCAAAGCTTTGCCCAATCAGGGCACAGCGAATAGCTGATTGTTAAGGAGCAGGCCAGGAAGCCAGCCACAGAGTCCTTAACAATGGATAAGTCATCAGCTTTCAACAGGCTTCCCCACTGACAGCTAAATGACAAAAATAAGCATTGCCGGCAATAGAAAACTGTTAAATTAAATGGCATGGGGGTCCTCCCTCAATCCTTACCAAGCTCTTTGGGTCTGGTATCGATTTTGAAGGGAACCCCCATGCCCCCCCCCTAAAAAATAGCAAAATCCATTCCAGACCCTTATCCGATCATGCAGCCTGTCAGGCAAGGAAAGGGGGGGGGCAAGTGAGCACCCCCTCCTGAACCATACCAGGCCACATGTCCTCAACATGGGGGGGGGTGCTTCTGTGCAGGGGGGGGTTTTCCCCTCCCACCCCAAAGCACCTTGTCCCCATGTTGATGGGGAAGAGGGCCCCTTTCTCACAACACTAGGCTGGGGTTGTGGGGGTCTGTGGGCAGAGGGCATTTTACCCCTACCCATTCACCAAAAAAGTGTCAAAAATAATTAAAGACAGGAGCCAGTTTGACAATTCCTTTATTAACCATTTGCTGAACCAGCCACCATCATTTACGGCAGCAGGGCTCTCCTGTCCCAAACCAACGAACCAGGATTGCAGGTGCGCGCACACTGTGGGAGCTCACCTGTGGGTTCCCCGGACTCGATGTCCGCCAGCGACCCGTGATCATTCTAAACAGGGGCAGAACGGGGATCTGCCTATGTAAACAAGGCGGATCCCCGTTCTGCCAGATGACATTACAGAGATCTTCTGTTCCCAGTCATCGGGAACCATGATCTCTGTCATGTCCCTGCCAGCCCATCCTATCTACAGTTAGAACACTTCCAGGGAACACACTTAACCCCTTGATTGCCCCTACTGTTAACCCCTTCCCTGTCAGTGTCATTCATACATTGATCCGTGCATTTTTATAGCACTGATCAAAATAATAATGTCACTGGTCCCCAAAAAGTGTCATTTGGGGTCAAATTTGCCACCGCAATGTCACTAAAAATTGCAGATCACTGCCATTACCAGTAAAAAAAAAAAGTCCACTAATCTATCCCGTATTTTGTAAACGCAATAACTTTTGCGCAAACCAATCAATATATGCTTATTGCATTTTTTTACAAACAATATGTAGAAGTAAACATATTGGCCTAAACTGATGAATACATTTTTTTTTTTTTTCCGATATCTATTATAATAGAAAGTAAAAAAAAAACCTACGCTAGAGTTACAGGTAACGGTGTTTCTACGAACCTTCCAGGATGGCACACCTGAGAGATGAGGGCTCCTCCCTACAGGAAACACAATCAATTGACAGCTTGTTATAAGTCCCCAACCCTCCCCTTGATCTCCAATATGTAATAAAGTAATCTCGAACCGGTTCACACTCATCACCTCATGTATAATTATTTTCCAATCCACCATAGGGCGGGAAGTAGGCCTGCTGTCCTGGAAGGTTCATAGAAATACTGTTACCAGTAAGTCTAATGTAGGTTTTCTCCTATCACCTTCCAGGACGGCACACCTAAGAGGATAATCAAATAAACACAGGCCTACCTTCAGGGTGGGACTATAGCTTGGAGAACCTTCCGACCGAAGGTCAAATCCTGCTGGGACAACACTTCCACATGATAGTGCCTCAAGAAGGTATGTTGACTGGACCAGGTTGCCGCACTGCGTATCTGTTCCCAGGAGGCCCCTGCTTTCTCTGCCCAGGAGGCTGCTAATGACCTGGTTGAATTGGATTTAACCTTCTCTGGCGCTGAGACCCCAGAGCTCTCATATGTTAAGGAGATAGCTCCCCTGATCCACCTCGCAACCGAGGCCTTGGAAGCTTGCAGTCCCTTCCTTGGTCCAGAGTATAGGACTAGTAGGTGACTGGACCTCCTAAACTCCTTTGTTTTCTGCAAATATGTAAGGAGACACCTTCTTACATCTAAACAATGAAACTGGTTTTCCCTTTCATTCTTTGGCTTATCACAGAAGGACGGCAATGTTATGTCTTGCGTCCTATGAAATAAGGATGCTACCTTTGGTAGGTATAAGGGGTGACCCTGTCTGGTTGTATCACCAGAAAAGGTTCCTTCATAGACAACCCCTGCAAGTCCCCGAATCACCTGGCTGTGGTAATTGTTAACAAAAATGATAACTTAAAGGTTAGAAACTTAAAGGGGAACTCTCCTATCGGTTCAAATAGGTGTTTAGATAACGCCTCTAACACCCTTGTTAGGTCCCAGGGTGGGAAACTTTCCTTGAATACTGGAGAAATCCTTTCCCTAGCCATCAGAAAACACATAATAAGTTCTTCCTTTGCTAATTTTCTATCCAGAAAGACCGACAGTGCTGCAACCTGTACCCTAAGGGTGCTAACTGCACCCTTCTCTGCCCTATCCTGAAGGAATTCTAGAATAACCGGTACCTTAGTAGAGGTCATCCCTTTATTTTTACCCCAGAAACAGAAAGTTTTCCACACTTTTGTGTAGATCTTTTTAGTTACTGGCTTTCTGCTAAGCAAAAGGGTATCTATTACACTGTCTGAGCAGCCTTTGCGTCTTAGGATCTGGTGCTCAGTAACCAGAACGTCAACTGGAAAAACTCTGGCCTTGGGTGGAGTACTGGGCCATGTCTGAGAAGGTACGGTCTGTTTGGTAACCTCCATGGCTCTGCTACTGCCATGGACCTTACACTTGCAAACCAGGCTCTCCTTGGCCACCAAGGTTCTATTAGAAGTAACTGGACTGGGGACTGGCTGAGCTTCTGAACAACCCATGGCACTAGTGCCAGGGGTTGGAAGGCGTATGTCAACCTGTACTGCCAGGGCTGAGTCAGGGCATCTAGGCCCACTGACTCCTTCTTTTGGGAGATCGAGAAGCATCTCTTCAGCTTCCTGCTCTGTCGGTTGGAGAACAGATCTATCTCTGGTTTTCTGAAGGGCTTTACCAGCTCTTGGAAAACCTCGGGATGCAGCACCTACTCCCCCTGTCTTATCGCCTGGCGGCTGAGGAAGTCCGCCTCTGCATTGCTTGTTCCTTTTATGTGGATCACAGATATGGACAGGACCTTCCCTTCTGCCCAGTCCAAGAACTCCTTGGCTAACTCCAGGAGGGATCTGGACCTGGTGCCTCCCTGGTGATTCCACTACCATGGAGTTGTCAGAACTTACTTGAACCTCCCTATTTAAAACGTCCTCCTCTAAGGCTTTTATGCCCCCCCACTCTGAGTTCCCTGTAATTGGATGATCTCTGAGCAAGTCAGGTGTTCTATTGGCCTTGGGCTTTTTTCTTTCCTAAGTGGCCTCCCCACCCCCATGTACTGGCATTGATGGTAACCTTTACTGGATCCCACTGAGCCCATGGTCAGCCCCCCTCCAATTTGCTAGGTAGTGTCCTCCAAGCTAGTGAGGACAGGACTTCATGGGTGAGCACTATCTCTTGGTCCAGGGATTCCTTCTTTCTGTCCCAGGAAGACAGGAGGAGGAAGAAGTGGAGGATTCTTGAGTGGAGTTGTGCCCACTCTATGGTGGGAATGCTTACCGACATTAACCCCAGGGTTCTTAACACCTCCCTTCTTGGGCGAGACAAGCTCTTTATCGTGTCTCCCACTGAAGAAGCCAGTCTTGCCACCTTGTCCTTTGGCAAGAAAAGCTTATGTAGTCTAGTGTCCACTATATAGCCTAAGAATGTCTTGACTTGTTTTGGCTCGAGGGAGGATTTCTCCGTACTGATTATCCAGCCCAGGCTCTGTAGAACTGAAATCACCCTGTTGGTGTCTGTCATGACTTGGACCGCTGACGGTCCCGAGATCAACAGGTCATCCAGGTATGGGATCAGCCTTATGCCCTGGAGGTGCAGAAAGGCTACTGCCTCTACCAGGATCTTTGTAAAGATCCTTGGACTGGCCGATAACCCGAAAGGAAGGGCTGCAAACTGCCAGTGGGAAACCTCCCCTCTGACGACTATTGCAAACCTCAAGAATGCCTGATGTTCCGGGTGTATCGGGACATGTAAGTAGGCATCCTTAAGGTCCAATGTCGTTATGAATGACTCCTTCAGTAGGTTTTTGTGTACGGAGTAGATACTCTCCATCGCAAATTTTTTGTATTCCAGAAATTTGTTTAGGTTTCTTAAATTTATTATGAGCCAATACTTTCCTGACAGCTTACGAACAACAAATACGTGGGAGTAAAACCCCTAGTATTGCTGCTCCTTTGGTACTGGAATCACTACCCCTTGCTCTACCAATTCCTGGATACTCTCCAGCAGGGCTGATCTTTTTATGGTTTCCTTGGGGGGTGGGCAAGGGTGACTTTGGAGGGGGGTTTTGCCGAGAACTCCAAGCGATAACCTTCTTGCAGGATTTGGCAAATGTAGGCACTGTTTGATTTCTTTACCCACTGGTGTACATAGTGGGCCAGCCACCCCCACCCTGACCTTGGTTTCTTTGGCGCCAACTTTGGGAGAGGAGAACAGAAGATTACTCCTCTGCCTGCCTCTGCCATCGCCCCACCTCCTGTTGGGCTCTTTTTTGGCTTTTTGTTGCGGTTGTCTTGGGGGGCCACGAAAAGTTCGTTTGAACTTTTCCTTCTTGGGCTTCACAGGGAATTTCTTGACCTTTTCTGAGGACCTAGACAGGACCTCATCTAATCCCTGTTCAAACAGCAGTGAGCCCTTAAAGGGAGTACCACACAGCTTGCCCTTTGATGTAATATCTCCCTCCCAGGCTCTGATCCATACCGCTCTACTGGCAGAGTTTAACAGTGCCGCTGTCTTAACTGCGGCCCTTGCTGACTCGACTGCCACGTCCGCCAGGTATGCCACAGCCTTTCCTATCACTGACAGGGAATCAATTATATCTTCTGACTCTGACTCCTTTGAACAGTGTCTCGCCAACTTTTCCATCCAGAGGTCTGCATTCCTTGCCACACATGCTGCCGCTAGGGCTGGACCAATGGTTGATGAATTTGCATCCCAGGCTTTTCTAAAGGAGGGATTCTGCGCTACCATCCATCATGTCCTTAATGTTTCCTGCATCCTCAAAGGAGAGGTCAGACTGCTTGGTGACTTGGGACAAGGCAGCTTCCAATTTCGGGAGCTTAAAGAAGGTCTCCTCATCACCCTCTTGGAAAGGGAATATCCTATTCCAGGTCTTTTGTTTGACTATTCTCCTTTCAGGCTCCTTACATTCCTGCAAGATCAAATCTTTAAAGGACTGGTGGAGTGGAAATGTTCTAGGTTGGGTTTTACTCAACCCCCTAGACACCTTATCCTGTATGGACGTCACTCTGGGTGTCTCTGGGATTTCCTCTGTGGTATATATTGCCTGTAGGATTCCATCCAGATCCTTTAGGGTAAAGAGGTGTCTCCTTAGCCTTGCCTCTTCCTGAGTCTCACTCAGTTGGTCCAGGTCTAACTCCTCATTTGAGTCTTGGTCTGATTTGACCTGACTATCTCTTTCACCCCCATCCTCCTCTTCCTCCTCTACCTGAGTTAAGGGCAGTGGTAGTGAGGGTGGGAGGGGAATGCTGGGCACCCCCCTCCCGAGAGGCTATCCTGAGACGATGTGCCCTCTCTAGGGGCAAGCTCCTCTGTTTCAGGGTCCTGGGTCATTGAATGCCTGACGGCTTCACGGAAGGACTTTACTGCCGCTAGCATTTCTGCTTGCATGGATGAGAGGAAGTCTTTCATTAGGGTTGAAGCTTCCTTCCCTTCTAGTATGTTAATGCATTTGTATCAGAAAGGCTGGAGTGGGATTTTGGAAGCTTATCCTTACAGTAACCATATTTTTTTGAGGAGCTATGCCCTGCTGCGGCAGGAGGCTGTCTATCTGGGGCCTCCTGTGTTCCACTGGGGCAGTCTGTAAGACAAGAGTAAAAATGCACTAGTGACCCACTCTGTCTTTACCCAGCTGTGGAATGTACTGGGAGAAAGGGGAAGGGTAAGGTGAATAGGGCGACCTGGCCCCTGGACTCTTAGCTTGATATCGCAGGTCTCTCACCCCCCCTTTTCCAGAGGGGTTTCTACTCACCGGACCCTGACCTGGATCTGCCCACAGCTGAAGATGCCGTCCCTTACTCTTGCTCAATGAGGAGGTTAGCCCGGTCCTGGGCTGCTGGTACTGCTGGATCATTTTCCACCACACCTCCCTGTGTCTCCTCTCCCACGTCACTCTCCACACCGCTCTCCCGGCGGTTTTTAGAGGTACTTCCGGTTCACGTCCCTTCTTCCCACCTTTCCCAAAGTGAGGCTTGGAGCACAGTACTTCCTACAAGACAGTATGGCTCCCAGGGAGAGGAGATTGGATTGTGGTGGCATTCCTTTTGCACTGTACAGTGATTGCGTGCACTTCCCTGCGGCCAGATCGCTATTGCAGTCTTTAGGGCGACCTGTAAGAAGGACTAAGCCTGCAGGTTAGTTCAGCCCTCCCCAGCCTCCCTAAGACCTGTTTCAACAGGGGACCACCTGACACTTTGGTCATTTGGTATTTAAAACAAAACAAAACATAACAAACATGCTGCTGCTGTGTTTGGGAGAAACACAATCAATACTGGGGATCAAGAGGGATGGGGACTTATAACAAGCTGTCAATTGACTGTGTTTTCTGTAGGGAGGAGCCCTCATCTCTCAGGTGTGCCGTCCTGGGAGGTGATGGGAGAAATGTTTTTTTTTCAAAATTAAAAAAAAACAAAAAAACGCAGAGGTGATCAAATACCACCAAAAGAAAGCTCTATTTGTGGAAGAAAAGGGACATCAATTTTGTTTGGGTACAGCGTCCAACGAGTGACGCAGTGCCGTATTTCAAAAAATTACCTGGTCAAGAAGGGTCAAATCCTTCTGGGCTGAAGTGGTTAAAAATAAAATAAGAATATCCCCCGATCCCCGATGTGGATCCATTGTCAATCAGCCACCACCGGACCTGAAAAAACAAACAAAAAATGCTTTGACGGTTCTTATACAGATAAGGGGCGGGGGCCACCTGGGAACGTCACCTGGTGGCACTGCCTCCTGGTGATGTCACCGACCCAGCATGCATTGGATGGTGACATCACATTAAAGGGGGTTTGTTAAAGGGGCTTCCAGATTCTGATAAACCGCCTACCCGCAGACCCCCACAACCACAGCCCAGGGTTGACGGTAAGAGGCCCTTGTCCCCATCAACATGGGGACAAGGTGCTTTGGGGCATGTGGCCTGAACCATACCAGGCCTGTTGAGGGCATGTGGCCTGGTATGGTTCAGGGGGGGGGGCGCTCGCTCGACCCCCCTTTCCTGACCTACTGAACTGCAGGCTTTGATAAGGGCCTGGCATGGATTTTGGGGGGGGGGCACATCATTTTTTTTTTAAATTTTGGTGTGGGGTTTACCTTAAAATCCATACCTGAAGGGCCTAGTATGAATGGGGGGGGGGGGGTCCACACCATTTTTTTAACATTTTTGTATTGCCGGCAATAGTATTGTATTGCAGGCAATTTAAATGTAATTTTATTTTTTTTCTTTAGAAATATCAGTTGTGCTGCAGCAGGTTTTATACATCGTACAGATGCGCCACTTTACAGGCTAACTAAACCCCCCAGGCACTATATTTAAAGGAATTTTTCATTTTTATTGTTTCATCCGTAAGCATCATTAAAATCACTGCTCCTGTAAAAACAAAAAACTATTTATTTTTTAAATAAAATGTTTGCATTGATACATGTTCCCTAGGGCAGTACCCAGGCTCCCATACCCTTTTATGGGCAATAACTTGCATATAAGCCTTCAAAATGGGGACTTTTGATTTTTCAAATTCGGGTCCCATAGACTTCAATGGGGTTTGGGTCTGATCTTTTGCGATGTTCGAGAATTCTGGTGCAAACCAAATGTGGAGATGTTCGGCCCACATCTACTTGCAATTAGCCTGGAGCTAGATCATTGTTAGATCACACATACAGTACTTAGTATGCTATGTTACAGCTAACTTGCATTGGTGTTGTGTATATTTATCTGGCGTGCCCTGTTAACCTTTTCTTGTGACATGCCTATTCTCTGCATTTAATAATTCTGTTGTGTCCATTTGCCCTTGTTACTTCCCCCAGTCTTCACAATAACGCTATTCCGCTATTCATCAGATGAATTAAATTTCTCTTTGCAAATCAGAATAACCTGTCAGACATTCTAAAAGAGAATATGTCAAAAAGCAAACCATTAGTGTGAGAAAGTTTGGAAACGTCTTTGCCACATACTAGTTCTGAGGCACTAAAGCAAAAGATCACTGAATGTTGGCCTCAGAACTAGAATGTGATATGTGAGAAGACTGCTTCCATCAAAAGCTGCTCTGTGTTCTTTGACAGAGTCTCTTTAAATCCATTCTAATGCATTTAACTACATGAAAATGATTTGTAAATCTTTTCTAACAGTCACAATGGCAGTATAAATGACACAAATGTATATCCTAATATTGGCCTAGAATTTGACATAAGTAGACACACCCTTTGTAATGACCTCATCATGTAGCTAGATGACATTCTTCAGACTTCAATAACATCTGGAATGAGGCCATGGCTTTGACATTTACTTAACTCTTTGTCAGATAGTTTTGAGCAATTTAAAGTGTTTATGTACAGTAGTAAATTTTGTTACATACCCTAATTCCCTATAGATACACTAAACTGCACAACTACAGCACCATGTAAGTAATTCTAAAAATATTCTTTAAAACATATGAAAATATATTTTATTCAAGCAATTAATACAATTAGAAAATAAAGGCCCGTTCACACTGGTCAAACATGTGCTCCGATTTCCAAAGAACAAGTCCCATGACGTGTCAAAATCAATGGTTCCCTATGAGAGCCATCTTAACTGGTCTGACTTGTGTCGGACCGACTTTGAAAATGCTTCCTGCATTACTTTAGTCTGACTTTAGCATGATTTCATAGAACACAGAAACATAGAAATGTGACGGCAGAAAAAGACTGAGTAGTCTATTGAGTCTGCCCCTTTTTATTTTATTTATTTTTTTTGTTTTTTGTTTTCACATTAACCACTTCAGCCCCGGAAGGATTTACCCCTTGAGGACCAGAGCACTTTTTGCGATTCGGCACTGCGTTGCTTTGACAATTGCACGTTCGTGCGACTTTGTACCCAAACTAAGTTTGCTTCCTTTTTCCCCACAAATAGAGCTTTCTTTTGGTGGTATTTGATCACCTCTGCATCATTTCTCCGCTATAAATAAAAAAAGAGCGAGAATTTTGCAAAAAAAAAAAAAAAAAATATTTTCTTACTTTTTGCTAAAATACAAATCCAAAAAAAAAAATTTTTTTTTATCGGTTTTGGCCAATTTATATTCTTCCTCATATTTTTGGTAAAAAAAAAAATCGCAATCAGCGTTTATTGATTGGTTTGCGCAAAAGTTGTCACGTTCACGAACCATGAGAATTAATTTCTGGGGTTTTTATTATTTTTTTATATTTTACTAGTAATGACGGCGATCTGCGATTTTTAGTGGTACTGCGATATTGCGGCGGCCATGTTGGACCATTTTGACACTTTTTTGGGACCATTGGCATTGGTATTTTATACAGCGATTAGTGCTATAAAAATGCACTGATTACTGTGTAAATGCCATTGGCAGTGAAGGGGTTAACCTGGAGGGGGCACTCTAAGGGTTAACTGTGTTCCCTCAGTATGTTCTAACTGTATGGGGGGCTGGGGATGCAGGGTGAGGGGAGTGATCACGGCTTCCATCTACAGGAAGTCTGTGATCACAGCCCTTCCCCCTCTGTCAGAATGGAGATCCATGTTTACATACACGAACCTCCATCCTCTCACTGCGGGTGAGCCATCGCGGGTAGCCAAGTCTGCCCTACCACTCCCTGGCCCCCCTGGAACACAGTGGGCGCTCGCTCAAAATACTCATTATCGCGGCCGCCGTCAGGTGACAGCAGTTTGCGATAGCGAACCACTTTGCCACCGTCAAGCTGCGGTGATCCGACTTGTGGCATGCGACTTGTGCTCTGAGGATCTTGAAGGGGGAACTCCATGCCAAAATTGAAAAAAAAAAACGGTGTGGAGTGCCCCCCCCCGATCTATACCAGACACTTTGGTCTGGTATGGATCCTAAGGGGAACCCCCATGTGAAAATTTAAGAAAAAAAAACAGACCCTTATCTGAGCATGCAGCCAGGTAGTTCAGGAAACGGGGGGGACGAGCAACCATACCAGGTCACATGCCCACAACATGGGGGGTAGGTGCTTTGGGGCAGGGGGGGCTCTGCGCCCCCCACCCAAAAGCACCTTGTACCCATGCTGATGGGGACAAGGGCCTCTTCTCGACAAGCCTGGGGGGTGGTTGTTAGGGTCTGCAGGCTGGGGGCTTATCGGAATCTGGAAGCCCCCTTTAACCTCCCCATGTGAATATGCATGGGGTTTTAGTGCTACATAAAGCAATAAATGTTTTGGAAAAGTCCTTTATCAAAAATGAAGAATGCCCCCCATCGTAGCTCCATGTCCTCTTCATCCGGTTTTCTCCCTCCGCTTCTTCACCCTTTGCTTCTTCTCCCCATCAACATGGGGACAAGGTGCTTTGGGGTGGGGGTGCAGAGCCCCCCTGCCCTAAAGCACCCACCCCCCCATGTTGACGGCATGGGCCTGGTATGGTCCAGGAGGGGCACTCGCTCATCTCCCCTTTCCTGACTTGCCTGGCTGCATGCTCGGATAAGGGTCCGGTATGGATTTTGGGGGGACCCCATGCATTTTTTTATTAAATTCTGGCATGGGGTTTCCCCTTAAAATCCTTACCAGACCGAAGGCATGGAGTTCCCCCTCAAGATCCATAATAGACTCCAAGTCAGATCCTGTTCATTGGAGTCGCATGGAAGTCGGACATGAAGTTGCAGGGCAGAGTCGGATCAGAAGTCGTGCAACTTCTGTGTCAGAACAGTGTGAACATAGCCTCAAAGGAATGCACAGAGCAGCCCCGATCCTCCTCTTCTCAGGTCCCCCGCCGGAGCTCCTGGCTCCTCCTCTTCGGCACCATTGATCCTGACCAAATCTCCAACTCCATTTGCAGAAATGCAGCCAAAAACTTGCAGGGAACATCCACCATGCATCTCTGTTGCCTGCAGATACTCATTATTGTACTGCTCTCTGGCCCTTTGGCGAACAAACTGCCTCCTGCTATAGCAAAATATTTCAAATTTTGACTCATCAGTCCAGAGCACCTGCTGTCCCTTTTTTGCACCCAGGTTCCTATGTTTTCATGAATAGTTGAGTTGTTTAGTCTTCTTTCCACATTGGAGGCATGGCTTTTTGGCTGCAATTCTTCTACGAAGACTAATTCTGGCCAGACTTCTCCAAACAGTAGAGGATTTACCTGGGTCCCACTGGTTTTCACCAGTTCTGTACTGATGGCACTGCTGGACATCTTCCGATCTTGAAGGGGAGTACACATGATGGGTCTTTCATCTGCTGCATTACGTTTCCTTGGCTGATCACTGCATCTATGACTCTCAACATTGCCTGTTACTTTGTGCTTCTTCAAAAGAGCTTTAACAGCACATCTTGTAACCCTAAAATCTTTGCCTGGGAGAGACATTGCTGATGCAGTATAACTACCTTGTGTCTTGTTGCTGTGCTCGGTCTTTCCATGGTATATAGCCTGTGATATGAAACTGTCTTCCACAACCTCGCCTTAGTAGCAGAGTTTGGTTGTTCCTCTTCCATTTTTAAGCTTCCTACATAGTTTTTTCTGTTTTGGTTATTGACTGTGTTTCAAGAGTAAAGGGAGACTCCCTGTTGCTCATGCTAGCCATCAAGTTTCCCCATGTCTATTCTACCACACACAACAATACTCATACAAGCATAATCCTCGCATTACCACAGGAAAAGATAGGACTTCTCCTTCCAAGATCCTTCCCATTCCCAACCACAGGAGAATGTGTGCTGAGTCTGTGCTGCCCTGTCATTACCAAACATGTTAGTGTGCAGATATTGTTTAAGGGAAGTGGACAAGGATGAGGAGGCTAATGCTTGAGAAGTGAAACTTTATATTAAAGAATCTGTGGCAAATGGCAACCATGAGCTTTACAAGACAGATGTGTCAGAACCTAGGATTGGAGAAAACACTCTTCAGATGAAGATTCTGACAAAAAGCAATAATACACAATACAGCACAAACTGTACCCAATTCAATATGCAGAGCTAAGGGGCACGCAAGCCTTGCATGCTACATGACCTTTCCCCATAGAGGACTTTTTCAAAGATGCCATGGACAGGAAGATCGATAGAGAACCTAAGGACGTTTTTACGCCAATTGCAGGTAGACAGGAATACATGTACATCCGTTTTCCAGCTTTTGAAGCTAATGATAGATTTTGTCACAAAAACAACAGCGGATTAAGTCAGTATGGCAGTTTATTTAAAGGCTCAATTGCAGCCGAAAAAGCTTTATGCTGATAGCACTAGTTGGCAGATAGTTTATCTAAATAGCATCTGTGTTCAATCCCATTCACAGAAAACTTACTTTTTGGGCAGACATAAAAAGCCATGCACAGGGTTTTAGCCCAAACAGAAGACCTAAATATCAGATCAAGGAAGCAAGATGGTACAGGCTAGGGCTGGACTGGGACAAAAATTTGGCCCTGGACTTCATCCAGACCGGCCCACTTTAATTTCATCATTGCCTAGAACAGGTGGCAGCGGGTAGCGCCCCCCATAGTGGCGGGACGCCAGGGCCCAACGACCCTGGTAGTTTCACCACTGTCTTAAAGGAAGTACAGCAGTGCTCAAATTATTGGCTGTGTGAGCCGTGCAGCCATTACTTTGACAGCAGACATACCAACCTGGGGTGACTGACAGATAGATGGGGGCGACTGACAGAGAGATATGGGGGCTGAGAGGGAGGGTCTGAGAGAGAGGGGAAGTGGCTAAGAGAGAGAGGGTGGTGACTGACAGAGAGAGGGGGGCTGAGAGAGAGAGGGGATGACTGACAGAGAGAGGGGGGCTGAGAGAAAGAGGGGGTGACTGACAGAGAGGGGGGCTGAGAGAAAGAGGGGTGACTGACAGAGAGATGGGGGGCTGAGAGAGAGTGGGGGGATGACTGACAGAGAGAAAGGGGGTGACTGAGAGAGAGAGGGGAGCTAAGGCAGAAAGAAGGGTGACTGACAGAGAGAGGGGGGCTGAGAGAGGGAGGATGTGACTGAAAGAGAGGGGGGCTGAGAGAGAGGGGGTGACTGACAGAGAGAGGGGGCATAGAGAGAGGGGGGGGTGAGAGAGAGGGGGGTGACTGAAAGAGAGAGAAGGGCTGAGAAAGAGAGGGGGGATGAGAGAGGCCACTAGCCCTGTCCTTATCTGTAGTCCCTCCTATGTCACATTGTACCAGAGTCTATCTGCAGCCTGCAGGCCTGTGTGTATATGATCATGATGGTACGGTACCTTCCATTCCATTCCATGCCAGATGACTTCTTGTGAAGATCCTTTCAGCCGAGCAGCTGCTCCCAGCCGTCCTCTGTGCACCAAGTCAGCCTGTCCTCTGGGGAAGTTGGAGAGAGCAGAGGAAGTTTGAGCAATCCATGTTGCTCTGGAAGCGCGGGGTACAGTACATTGCGCCTGCCCCGCTGCTTCTTGCCTCTTTGGGGGCGGGGTCAAGGAGGAGGAGGCGGTGCCAGTGGAGCTCTATTTCTGCTAGATGGCCCCAGGGCGGTAGCCCCACCTGCCTCCCCTCACGCTATGCCACTGGTCACATGCTGCCGGGTAGGGGAGGGGTAGAGGGAGAGGCACAGGCACTGACAAGCTCCGGGTGCCTCTCTCCTCCCAATGCCTGGATCGGCCCTGCCGCCGGGATATTACGCGACACTTGCAGGTGTCCAGGAGCCACATCTTCAGATGTATGTGTCAGCTGTCACTGAATCGGCCCACCGGGAAACTCCTGGTAGTCCCGATGACCAGTACAGGCCTGGTACAGGCCTGGCATGCAATACTTTAGACTGGCTTGGAAAAGGCCAGCAAGTCTAAAGCTGGGCACACAGGCAAATTTCAATCTGTATGCAGCCTTCTCCATTGGACAAAAGCTGATCTTTACATTGGATTCTATGGAATGAACCTGCTGAAAAAACTTGTTTTACCAGTCAAGAATACACTGGTCAGTGTATTCTGACAGCAGAGTTGTCCCTGCTGTCAGAATACAGTAGCACAATGAGGTGATTCCTGCATCCACCTTACTTGTGTTGAATGAAAAAAAAAACAAAAAAACAAACAGAGTGTAACTGGCTTAAGCCCAAACATAGTTCAAAATCAACCAAGAAGAGTTCTTGAAGGTTTACACATCCAGGTTCCCCTGATGGGGGCTAAGTTAGCTGATTTTGGGGAGGTCTGACAGAGATGATCACACACTAGTGAGGTTATCGACTAGAATTCTCAAAAAAGGCTTCCACAGGCTTTTTTATGCAGACACGCATTCCCTCTCCCAAAAATACATTTTACTGATTGCAAACATACAGTATATAAAAGAAGTCAGAATCTATTCTTCCAGTTTCCCTTTGAGAAAGGGGTATGTGAATTTACATCTCATTGTTTCTGGTCAGAAAAGTCTCAGAACATTTCAGATAGGCGTTGGATCTGAAATTCATGAAATACTTTATAAATACTCTTCTGTTCAGGATGGAATGTGTGGACACCATAATCTTGGTGGTGAAAAAAAAAGAGGATGATATCAGTGGATCTGGCAGATGCATATCTGACCATTTCGATGCACCAACATTTTCTTAGATTTACAGTAGAAGCCACTCACTTCTAGTTTCACCATCTACCCTATGATGCATGCACAGCAACCACAACTTTTAAAAATGTATTGTTCACAGTCATTACAATCTTGAGAACCAAGGGAGTCCAAAATTCTCATTGTGCAGACAATATTCTAATCTTGGGAAGATCAGAGCAAATAGTGGAAGATGAGGTGACATTAACGTATGAAACCCTAGGCCGACTAGGAACCCTGGAATATTTGGAGAATTTTTTTTTACCAATTCCAGTCAATCGATCCTGACAATTTATCCCTGGACATTCCTTTCTATCCTCTTTCACCTTTACTGGTAATACTGGATGCCAGTGGGCTGGGCTAGGGGATGCACATTGTTAGGGACATCAAGCACAACATCGACTAATTCAAATCAGATGGAGCTCATTGTGGTCCTATGGGCCCTGAATGCTTTTTAGGATCTGTTATGAGGCCATGCAATACAAAAATCAAACAACAAGACTATGGGGACATATGTGCAGATTTTCCTGTGGGCAGAATAGCACTTAACCTCTATAACGGTTTCTTGCCTCCTGGGCTTTCTGAATGTGTTGGGAGACAGTTTGAGCAAAATGTTTTTAATTTCAATAAATAGTCCCTTACTCAGACGTATTTACAGAAGATATTAAATATATGAGAAAAGCTGGACATAGATATAAAGGTGGCAGTTGTTAATTCTCAACTTCATCTCTGCTTCTCCCAATTTCAAGATCCATTAGTTTTGGGAAGGGCACCTTTACAAAATCTTTGAGGTTTCACTTGGTGTATGTCTTTCCACAAATTTCCTTGATTCTTTCTTAAAATCCTACTCAAGATCCAGCAGGAACAGGTGCAGGTCACAACGATTCCTCCGTATTGGGCCAGAAAACAGTGGTTTTCTCTGTTGTGGAGGATGCAGTTGAAATCTTTGATTCCCTTCTTATGCTGTTTGGACCTTCTTGTCCATTACAATGCTCCGAACAATCATCCAAACATCAAGAGAATGAACCTAATGAAATGGAGGCTGAAAGAGAAAAGTTTAGCAATTAAAAATCAACACCTTAATAAAATCCAGCAAGGATTCCATGAACTCTACCTACCACTATAGTTGCAAAGTTTTTTTTACTGTTTGCTTCAGAAAGAAATAAGGATCTGCTCTCTCTTTCAGTGTTGCAGATTCTTGAATTCCTGCAAAGTGGCTTAGATGAAGGCCTTGCTTTATCTGCTTTAATGAACAAAAGGTGGGTGTTTCACCCCTTAATTGTAGAAAGCTGTAATCAAGATCTGCTCTCCAGCCAAAACCTTTTTTCCAAAATTTGATCTTTCCCTAATTCTCAGAGTCTTGCTTTACCGCCGTACCACTATAGTCAGCAGCCCTTTGAAATGGAATAGCGTTGTTATGGTAGCAGATAGCTACCATAACCCTGGTATCATTTTTTTCTGCCGGTGATTCTTTTTCAGATAAAAGTGGTCTTAGGCTGGGTTCACACTATCCGACAAAAAAACGGTCCGACTTTGATCCTACTTTGCTGTGCGATTTACGGTCCTACATAGGGTCAAAGTCGGACCGTTTGTGTGTGAACAGGGATCCGACTTTGATCCCGACAATGCCATGCACTTTGTGCTCTGGGTATTTTGAAGGGGAACTCCAGGCCAAATTAAAAAAAAAACTGGCATGGGGTCCCCCTCCAGGAGCATACCAGGCCCTTTGGTCTGGTATGGATTTTAAGGGGAACCCCCCACGCTGAAAAAAACAGCGTGGGGTCCCCCACAATCCATACCAGACCCTTATCCGAGGACGCAGCCCGGCAGGCCAGGAAAGGGGGTGGGGACGAGCGAGCGCCCCCCCTGGACCATACCAGGCCGCGTGCCCTCAACATGGAGAGTATGGGTGCTTTGGGGCAGGGGGGCTCTGCGCCCCCCCACCCCAAAGCACCTTGTCCCCATGTTGATGAGGACAAGCGCCTCTTCCCGACAACCCTGGCCGATGGTTTTCGGGGGCTGCGGTCGGGGACTTATCGGAATCTGGAAGCCCCCTTTTACAAAAAAAACACCACACAGCTTTTTAAAATATTTTATTAAATCTGCTCCGGCGTCTTCTGCTCTTTTGCCGGTCTTCTCCGCTGTCCCCTTCCCTCTGTTCTTCTTCTCCTTCTTCTCCTTCTTCTTCTTCCCATGTTGACACGACACAATCTCCTTCACGAATGCCCTCTCCGCTGTGTGCCTTATATTGGCATGGGGCGTGGCCACCAGATGACATCACCTGGAAGCCCTGCCCCATATGATGTCACAGCTCCGCCCCAGGAAGCGACATCATATGGGGCGGGGCTTCCGGGGTGATGTCATCTGGTGGTCACACCCCATGCCAATATAAGGCACAGCAAACAGCGGAGAGGGCATTCGTGAAGGAGATCGCGTCGTGTCAACATGGGAAGAAGAAGAAGAACAGAGGGAAGGGGACAGTGGTGAAGACCGGCAAAAGAGCAGAAGACGCCGCAGAGAAGGAGAAGAAAGAAGACCCCTCAGAAGATGGAAGACCCCGCAAAAGAGCCGAAGAAAGAAGAGCCAGAGAGGGGAGCAGATTTAATAAAATATTTTAGAAACTTGTGTCGTGTGTTTTTTGTACATATTTCTTTCCAGGTAAATGGGTGGGGTACAATGTACCCCATACTCATTTACATAGGGTGGGGGGCCGGCATCTGGGGGCCCGCTTGTTAAAGGGGGCTTCCAGATTCCGATAAGTCCCTGCCCGCAGACCCCGACAACCAACGGCCAGGGTTGTCGGGAAGAGGCCCTTGGCCTCATCAACATGGGGACAAGGTGCTTTGGGGTGGGGGGCGCAAAGCCCCCCCTGCCCCAAAGCACTCATACTCCCCATGTTGAGGGCATGCAGCCTGGTATGGTCCAGGAGGGCGGGGGGAGGCTCGCTCGTCCCCACCCCCTTTCCTGGCCTGACGGGCTGCGTGCTCGGATAAGGGTCTGGTATGGATTTTGGGGAGGATCCCACGCTGTTTTTTCAGCGTGGGGGTTCCCCTTAAAATCCATACTAGACCAAAGGGCCTGGTATG
>BLSH010541697.1:1883638-1902756 GCA_018402905.1 Glandirana rugosa
GGGGTGTTGGGCCCATCTCTATTTCTGACTTTTACACTGGAAAAAACTGAGGAAGAGTGGAACAGCATGGACTTAGTCCGGTCCTTATTAGCTTATTTGGAGCAACCCACAGAATTCTGGAATAATAAAGAACAAGATAAAGAAAGAGCAAGATCACTCATAGAATTGTGTCACATCCCACGCAAAAATAATTCCTCTAGGGATCCTGCTGTCAATCTTAAAAATCCAAGAAATCTCTCTTGCTCATGAGAGAAAGTATAACCCCCCAGCAAGTTTACTCACTGTTTAGATTATCTGAACTCTAAATGAGGCTGCATAGCCACTATGATAATCTATTAAATATTTTGCTATGTTTATATTTTTTTATTTGTCCTAATATTTGAGAGACTATCTCTAGTGTGATCGCATACATTTCATGTTGTTTCTTCCACCTATTGTTTAAAACAAGCCGGAGGTGAAATGCACTACATGCCTGGTCTGACATGTTACAAATTTCTTTTTCTAACTGATGATGCATTAGTGTAATGACCTGACTGTGTGGGAATATTCTAAAAATGTGCAGCTTGAACATTGAGAATGACCACATTTGCACATACATTCTGTGTTCAGGCATGTATCTCTATATTTTTTGAATTAATTAAACTAGGGGATACCACTTTTCCAATGGTTAATGCTGTTCTGGCTACAAATTTAATCATTGAGTATAACACCTCCCTTAAGCCCATATCTTTAGGCAATATTGGCAAATATCTACAAACAATACATTTGATCTCATCAAACTCTTTTATATTTTGTTACAGAATTTCTTTTTGTTAGAGAAAATGGCGGACCATGAATCCCCCTCTTTATAATTATTCATACTTCTAGTGCTGATATATGCTTTTATTATAATTGGCTAATCATAGCCATGCTCCAAGAATCTCCAGTGCTTCAGAGCATAAAAGCATGTCATCTTCCTTACCTGAGAGGTAGTTGGATGTCTTAAAACCCAATGGTTAAAGCATTCAGCATGAAGCAGATCAAATGCAGTTCAGAAAGAGGTTAAGTGCAGGTCAAATGCACCTGCCATTTAATTCTGAATGATCTCTTGCATTTGCCCATGGAGACATGCCCAAAGCATGTTGAGACAGGCCCTTAGAAGCCCCAGCTGCTGAGGTCCAGTAAGCGTAAAGAATAATCTTCATTGATTGAATAGTATTCTGATTACGCAAAGGCTGTAAGATATGTTAAACATCCATTGGATGGGGCAATCACTTAAGGGCTTTCCATGTAAGGAGGACATGTCAACATCTTTCCTCTTGATGGAAAGATTTGTTTGCTTATGGTATCATTAACTACAAGACTACAATGAAATAAAACAATGAAAAATGTAAAAGCGTGTTTGATCAATATGCCGTTGTTACAAACTAGGAGCGCAGAGAGAGAGCACACAGAGTCATATCATGCAAAACTTGACACACTGGCATTTATTGGGGAGCTTCAGGGCACAGACCACAGGAGAACCAGTTCACAATACAAACATTAGGCACACCAAGGGAGAGGGATCTTCGGGACACAATCAGAGACAGAAAAAGGGGTTATAGTCCAGACGGGGGTTAGCTATCCATGGGGGCCAGGCAGAACCGAGTTTGGCCTGACAGGGTGGAGAGTCCTTGGCAAAGGTCGAGTTTGACACAGCTGGGGTTAAAGTCCTTGGCACAGGCAGAGGTTGGCACAGCAGGGGTTAAAGTCCTTAGCACAGGCAGAGGTTGGCACAGCAGGGGTTAAAGTCCTTGGTACAGGCAGAGGTTGGCATGGCAGGGGTTACAGTCCTTGGCACAGGCAGAGGTTGGCACAGCAGCCATTAAAGTCCTTGGCACAGGCAGAGATCCCAGGGGAAAGACATTGTCTAAGCAGTGGAGTCTGGGGGGGATCTGGCCGCAGCTTGGGATCCAGGATACAGCAGCAGGTCCAGCGAGCAACCGCACTGTATCCAGGCATGGGACTCCAGGACACACAGGGAGGCAGGTCAAGCAGGGCACAGCAGGGCTTCCTGGATCCAAGACAGCAGGGTCCGGGGGGGGGACTAGTTGCAGCTCATGACCACCCACAACCCAACAGCACAATGAGGGAGAGAGAAGAGAGGACTGCACACATACACACTGGCCACGCTCTGCTCCAGCATTTAGTTTCCAGGCAACCCGAGGCTTGGTGTTGGGTTGCTTCTGCAATGAGCTCTGCCCCCTCTGCCCTGGGACCCACCTAGAGAGCACAGTCTTTGTCTGTAGGGGGCACGGAGTGTGGGAACAGCAGGGAAGAGCTGTGCCCACCGAGACAGGAAGGAGGGGAGTGCGCGGAGACTGGCTTGTAGCCTGCATATGGGGAATCCACATGCAGGCCCAGCAAGGGAGCAGAATTCCCAGCGCTCAGCCGGGAGAGCAAAGGCACAACCTCTGCAGAGGGCAGCTCCCTGGCGCCTGGCATTGAACAGTGGGGCTGCGTGCAGAGCCCTGGGCTCATGATGGCTGGAGGGACAAAATGGTGGGAACAGTGTTTGAGAAGGCAGGGGAGCAATTGGGGGAGTAGGTTCCCCTGTGATACCATTCACCATATTTATTCATGCAAAATATGAGTGACATGATGTTATAATTTATATAAATTTGTTAATCTGTTAAAAACTATATTTTTTCATGTAGAAATTTAGAATATATTTTGGGATTAACAATGTAACAGTTTGTGCAAACAGAAAACCAAGAACTTGCTTCCCTATAAGCTCTTTACACACAGTTAATGGCACAAGCCAAGCAAAACACAGTTTACTTTATTCTTCCTGCAGCTGTTAACATGGCTAAAGACATTATTCCACTTGTCAGTTTGGTCATAACTAGGCACCCAAATATAAAAAATGAATGGCCGTGCATTACTGACACATGCAAATGCGTATCATTATATAGTAACACTACACTAATAACATACACTATGCTTTCACAGGAACCACCTTTAGGGAGTTTAAAAAACTGCTGCCAAGCTTTATTCAAACAAATGGTAAAGAATGGGTACACCTATTAAATTAATACTCTTTAAAATGTAAATAACCCTGAAATACAAGGACATAAAATGTTGCAATTCTGTTGTGTAATTAAGGGTGTTTCATGTAATTAAAGGCTGTGTCTGTATCTCCCTGGAAGAGCAATTTGTTCAACCGTTTTGCAATGCCAGTCAGTGCTCAGTAACAATGTCTTTAATATTCACTTTTACATGTAAATATTTGTTTTAAAGTTCTATACCTCCTACAGACACACTGAAACTTCCAAAATGTTCTATTCTAATGTCATAATTGGAGAGTTTTGCATATAATTATATCCTATAGAAACATCTAAATTTGAGCATTTAGTAAAAAGGGTGGAACCAAAACACACAGGTTTACTACTGTACATGTTTATTGTTATCCAGTAATGGAATTTTTAATATCTGGTGACTGTCAAAGCTTGTTCTGTAGCTTGTTCTGCTAATATAAAGGCTAATGAGCCTAAGTACATATTACAAATTGTCTGCAGCCTAAAGTCTCCACAATAAACTCCCATGAGAGGTTCTCTTATGGGGCAATACTAATGGCAGTGGGTTTTTCATTAATATCTCTAAATACCATTTCCCAGCAGTGCTTTTGTGCAGTCACATGGTTTTCCTGGCTCCTCCTCCCAAGCAGAGAGACTCCAGTGTGAGGGGCTCACCTTCCTCTGCTAGTTTAGTTTCAGTTTCAGGAGCAGAGGGCAGGGGCAGGGAGAGGAGGGGGATCACACAGACCATGGAAATGACAGGAAGGGAGGGGAGCAGAGAGGTCGATATAGATGCTGCAAGTCAGCTTAGTGACAGGAACACAGGAACAGGCAGAATGAACCAGGAATTATACTATATGAAAAAAGATAAATAACATTGCACAAAATTACTAGCACAAAAATAATGAAAGGAAGGAAGTATCAAAGATAGGAATGAATGATTGATCGAAATAAGGAAAGACTGGTCAAAGGAAAGATCGGTTGGTCGATCACAGATAGTATTGGTCTGTTGATTGCTGGAAGGATCAAGGTAGGGAAGGATCGGTCGATCAATTACAGAAAGGATCGGTAGATCAATCCCAGGGAGGATTGGTCAATCGATTGCATGAAGGACCTGTAGATCGAGCGCAGAAATGATTGGTCGATCGATCGCACTAAGGACTGGTTATCAATCGCAGGAAGGATCGATCTATTGTTTGCAGGAAGGATCGGTCGATCAATTTCAGGAAGGATTGGTTGACCAATTGCAGGAAGCGCCAATTGATTGAAAAAGAAGGATCAAAGGACCAATCGAATGTAGGATTTATCGATCACAGGAAGGATCAGTCGGTCAATAGCAGGAAGAATTTGTTGATCGATCACAGGAAGGATCAAAGTAAGGAAAGATTGGTTAATCGATTGATGGCATGGATTGGTCAAAGGAAGAATTAGTTGGTCAAATGCAGGAAGGATCGGTCAGTTGATTGCAGGAAGGATTGGTCAGTCGATTGATCATCCCTTGTGAAAGCAATAGATATAATAAAAAAAGTTAGAGACAGTGTAAAAAAAGTTTTGAATAAAATAAATAATAAAAATAATAATAAAAAAAAAGTAAAGCGCCCCTTCCTCCAGTGATTACGTGTAAATGCAAATGCATACGGAAGTTTCTCATGGAAAAGAAACGGTGATCACACCACACATCTGAGGTATCGCCACGAACATCAGAGTGAGAGCAATAATTCTAGCACCAGACCTCCTGTGTAACTGTAGACTAGTAACCTGTAAAGGCTTTTAAAGTGTCTCTAATAAAGATTTTTAGGTACTGTAGTTTGGTGCCGTTCTACCGGCGTATGCAATATTAAAGCATGCCATGTTTGGTATCTATTTACCCAGCGTAACATCATCTTTGATATTTTAACAAAATTGGGTATTATATAGTGTTTGTGTGCAAAAAAATGTATTAAAGTGTATTTTTTCAAAAGAATTGCGTTTGAAAAACTGCTGGGTAAATACAGTGTAACATAAAACATTGCAACGGCCGCCATTTTATTATGTATGTTCTCTGCTAAAAAATATATAATGTTTGGAGTTCTAAGTATTTTTCCAGCAAAAAAAATACTAATATTTATATGTAGGAGAGAAACGTCAGAATGGGCCTCTGTGGGAACTGGTTAAAGTGATATTCAAGTCTTGTTTTTTTTTTTTTTTTAATAACAAACATGATATACTTACCTGCTCTGTGTAATGGTTTTGCACAGAGCATCTCGGATCCACTTCTTCTCGGGTCCCATACCTGGCCCCTTCCTCCTGCAGGGTGCCCCCCACAGTAAGCAGCATGGAGGAGATCGGCTCTCACACTTTCAGCGCACTTTGAATCTCAGTTACTATCTCATGCTACACTGTACACAAACAAAATTTGTATAATTTTTTTCTCACAAATAGAGCTTTTTTTGGTGGTATTTAATCACTGCTGGGGTTTTTATTTTTTGCAATATCATCGAAAAAAGAGCGAAAATTTTGAAAAAAAAACAACTTTTTTTTTTAGTTTTGATTGTACAATTTTGCAAAAAAAGTAATTTTTCCTCATAAATTTGGGCCAGAATTTATACTGCTACATATCTTTGGTAAAAATAACCCAAATTAGTGGATATTATTTAGTCTCTGTGAAAGTTATGCTGCAAATCATTGAAAATTGATCACACCTCATGTACTGATGGCCTATCTCATTTTGTGAGACACTTAAGCCCCGTACACACGGTTCGACGGTTGTATACAACAGGTCATACTTACGACCGTCGTGTATGTAATCGATCGTTCGTACGCGCTATTTGAGCAGCCGAACATACGACGGTCGTACAACAGGAGTTGTATGAGCAGACTAGAAAACTTGGTCGTGCTAACAAGCTCACATACAACCGTTGTATCGTGTGTACAGAGCAGTTGGTACAACAAGTTGTATTGTGCAAAACACGCATGCGCCAAGTCAGGAACGGCCAGAAGTAGGAAACTAGGTTTCTGTTTCACAATGCATATTCGTTTGTCTATTGGCAATTCAATTCAAATAGCGAAATGCGGCGCACATTAGCATCTTTTTCAATGGGATAATAATGAAGATGCACATTGCTAGTGATACACATGATACTAATGTAATAAAAGACAGTTGTTCTGTAGTGATATTAATAGAATTTGCATTATTTTTAATCTCTTTTCTTCTATTTACCATTTCCCCAATATTATAATCTCTGAAATATGAGAATTCCTTGAATTGAACGTGTTTGTGGTCCCTTGCTATTTGTTCTAACTTTTATTTTTAATGTTACTGCCTACTTCACACCTGTCATTTTCTTTAATAAACTTAGGCAAGTATTTTTATTTTAAATATTCTTTACTTTTCACACATAAAGAATAAAAATGAAATAATGATAGTCATTTTTCATCAAAGAAAATATAACAGAAAACAAATGTGTAAAGCATAACAAAATATGTTACAAATTAAAACAACAAAAAAAAACCTACAAAAAAACAGAAACAAAAAATAAAGCCCTCAATGGGGGTACTGACTAGGGTTGTTGGGGGCCCTGGGGATAATACTGCCACTGGGCAGCATGCTGCTGTGGCAGTTGGGGTTGTTGGTATGGGGCAGGTGGTGGAGGTGGTAGAGGGGGAGGAGCATCTTCCACGATCTTGGTGTTGTGTGTGAGGAGCCCCAGCGCCCCCTTAATGAGCACGTGGTTCATGAGCTCCTCTGCTATATTTTTTTGTAAGCCGTCCATTTTTTTTAGTTTACCTGCTGCTTAAGCAGCAAATGACTCCTCCTCATCCGGTTCCTTTTGGAGGACCTGGGTTGCCTGCAGGAAGAAGGCAGCAGCAGCATCATCAGCATTCTGCGCCTTCCTCTTCCTACTCCTCCCAACCTCCAGTGGAGGAATCCGGGACGGGCATGGCTGTGATGTGCCAGCTGCCTCCTCCTCAGTCACCGTGTCGGTGACACTTTCCTGTGTATAAAAAAAGTGACATTATTAGAATATGTTTGTTTGTGTGGGTGATGAATCCAAACAAATTTACATTTCATTACTGTTGCTTATTGAATAATTAGAAATGACAAACACTAGCATTCTGGCACTAGCATTTTGATTTATACTTAAAATGACTTTAGGCCACAACTGGGTTTGGATCTAGAAACAAATGTGTTAAGACTCCAATGTTTGGACAATAATGTTTAGTTCTTATCATTGTATTTTATCTTTACAATATGTTCACCAACACTATACCTGGGTCAAGACGGCCTCCTCCTCCTCATGTCTAGGAGACATGACCTCCCCTGATGTTGAGGGAAGGGTGGAGATTGAGGGGCTAGCCTCAGATATACTCTGTAGGAACTGCAGGCTGTGAAAGTACCACAGTTTAGGTACATACACCGCAGATGCTGCAGCTCCAGACCTCTTGGATTTCTCTACCTTCTTCCCCTCCCTGCCAAAGGTTGTGCGGAGGTTTGCAATTTTTTCCCACACATATTTGGTGGTTGCCTCAGGGTTAATTTCTTTACAGAGGTCAACCAGCTGGCTTAGAGCTGCCTCCTTGTGGGTCCTGTTATAATACTCTTTCATCTGTATATTCCATAGGCAGGGTAGCTGGTGGTATAGCTCGATGAATTTTGGCAGGAAGTCCTGGGCAAAAAATCTGTCACTTATTATGCCTGCAAGACAGAAGACAAAGCATTATGCAACTTCACCCAGCATACCCCTATAAAAGCCCCACCAAATCTAGGTCCCAAGCCAAGCAGTATTAGGCTTGCTGCATCATCCATTTAATCCAGGACACATATAGATTACACAGGTTCAGAGGCTAATTGAATGAAGGTAAGGCACCAAGTGAGTTTAATTGCCACCTTAATCAGCCACAGAACCTGAGTAATTAATATAATTAATATCTGTCCTGAATTAAAGGGATGATGTAGCAAACCTAAGCAGTATAAGCCATTCTTCCCAACAGGGTGGTCTTAATACCACCATGGGCCCCTGGGCAAAGTAAGGCACTAGGGCTCCTACCAGCCTGCCCCATTTTATGCACCTGCTCTCAAGAATTTAAGTATAAATTGTTGATGGAATTAAACATATATTCATCAATACTTTCAATCAAATAGATTTTAAAACATGCCATAAATCAAAGACTAATCAACACAAAGGGGTGAGCAGAAGGGCACAGTACAGGGGGGTTTAGGAGGGCACAATACAGGCTCCGGGATGCTGCTCAGGACACGGATATCCTGGGACAGCTTAGTAAAAAGCATGACTTTCCTGGTCAATCCGGGACAATTGTCAAGTATGAGAGATTATCATGGGGCCCCCATGTACCTGCAATCCAAGCATAACAGCATAGGCCTCTACCCACCTATATCTGAAAATCCAGGCGAACCTTCGGTCGTTCCCACAGAGTTCCTCCACAGCGGTCTTTCCCACAGAGCGTTCCTACCTATGGCAGTTTCCGTGACCTTTCGTTCGTCTTTTATACCTTGCTTTGCATTGCGCATGCGTACCGCCCTCAGGTGCGTCGTGACGCTGGGGCGTGACACGTACCAACGGCTCCATGGAACGAACGATCGCAACAACACCACAACGATCGAACTATCAAGCATGGCGGATTCCAGCAGGAGGCACAGAAAAACTAAGGCCACCCCCATGACCAGGCCAGAAATAGCAGATATGGTGGCAATCCTGGAGGCCAAGGATTATGACTGTAGGAGGGGGGAGTATGAAAGGCCCAACAGTCATAAGGACTATGTACTGGAGAGGGTGATTGCTCAGCTCTCTGCCAAATATGGGGTCCAACGATCTGAAGCACAGGGAGCCCGACCAGCTGCGCCGGATCCATCGGATCCTTGAAAAAAGTAAGCAATTTTTTTTGTAACCAGTATGTAGATGTGTCAATTCGGTGTGTGGATCTGTTCTTGGTCAAAGTAGCTAGAGAGAATTATCTGTGAATTTTTGAAATCTTTGTATGCCTTGGGGTTCCCAAATTTAATTTCAAAATCAAGCATACTGTATATGAAGAATACCATTTTAGACTGTTTTCAGACATTCCTTTAGCTTTTGCACTTATGTTCTTTTTGTATTTTGCAACAGGAAAACAAAAATAGCAAAGGGCCCACCCCCCGCAGGAACCAACAGATGAGGCCACCCCTGGCCCATCAGCAGAGGTGGCGGTAAGCCCACCTTCATGCCCAGAAGGTAAGTGCTAAATTACAATTAGACAAATTGTGCCACAGACAGGGGTGCTGCTAGGTGGCCAAAAGGGGGGGGGGTGTCAGGCCTAAATTAAAGGATAAGTATCACTTTACTGGCTGCTGACTGATTCATCAGTGCCCATTAATCCAGCCTTGCTAGTGCAGATATGGTGAGAGGATAGCCCCCAGTGCTGGAAGGCACACAAATGCACATGATAGATAGCAGACAGCCCACATCCCATAGGAGCGAGGGGAGGGGAAGCAGCTGTAGGAGTTGATGAATGTTGCCACTTGTCAAGTATTTTGGCCGTGGCAAATGGCATCATTGTCCGTTTGTTGTTGTTTTGTTTCAGAAACTAATCCAGAGGGCCCCCCAAGCCGGTGGTGCAAGTCCACCAGATGTGGGCAGCCCAGCCCAATTGCAAGGTTGGTACACTTGAAACATACCCCACAATGTATGTGTTGAACCTGTAGTGACTGTGGGATGCTCAATGAATGCATTTTTTTCTTTTTTTAGAGGAACCGGATTGCCAGGAGCTGCCCCAACATCCCCAGTGCCCGAGGGAACCTGTTGTTTGCCCTTGTAAGTACTGTTCTATTATTGTTTCTTGTGTATTGACATGCACAAGAAACACCTAACCTGGTAACTGTTAAAAATTTTTAAAGCGAGGGCGCTGAACTGAACTGCAGCGCAGAAAACCCAGTCAGGACACCACCAGACTGCCAGGACTGCATCTCGGCACCTGATAAGGTACAAATGGTACACGGGGGTTCGAAGGCTAAATACAAAGCCTCCACCATTAAAGAGGCCCTGACTCGCGGCTCACTTAAAATGGCGGCGACACACCAAGTCAGCGGCAGCAGCGGGCCGAAGCCAAACAAACAAAACTCGGAGACCCTCTCCCTCCCAGATGATTCGGACACTGATCTCTCATTCTCCCCTAGTCTGGACCCGGATTCGGAGGCCTCCCCCGTTCTTCTGAAGCAGATAGAACGCATGTTACACAAGGCCCTGCGCCAGACCTCGGAGCATATTACTAACAGTCTCACCAGGGAGATTAGGGAGCTGGGAGCCCGCACCGCTGCACTGGAGGAGAAAGCTGAGGAGCTGGAGAATATTACCCAGAACTATATGGCTGAGGTAGAGAACCTGAAGGAAGAAAACATGTCATTACAAAACAAGCTGGAAGATATAGAGAACAGGGAGAGAAGGTCTAATCTGCGCATAAGAGGAATACCAGAAACAGTGCTAGATGTACAATCAGCAATAACAGCCCTGTTCCAGGAGCTGCAACCAGCAATACCCATAGAGCGCTTAGAGATGGACAGGGTGCACAGAGCACTTGCACCAAAAAAGCAAGATGGACCCCCGCGAGATATTATCGCAAAACTGCATTTTTATCGCACAAAGGAACAATTGCTGACAGCGGCACGCGATAAAGGTGATCTATCCTTCCAGGGACACCAGTACCAAATCTTTCCTGATATATCGCAAATAACCATCTCAAAACGCAAAGCTATGAAGCCCCTTCTGAACATATTGCAACAAAAGCAAATTATCTACCACTGGGGATTCCCTTTCTCTATAAGGTTCACGTACAATGGATTAAAATATAGATGCAATTCCCTGGAAGAACTACAACACTCCATGCAGGAATTACACCTTACAGAAGACCAGAACCAACAATCAGGAGCATCTCGCCGCAGATCAGCGGGCACCTCCCCCACCAAAGCCTTCTCTTCCCCGGGAAAACAAAGGGACTCACACGCTCACAAACGTAGTCGTCTAGGACCGCACCTCCAGGACCAAGAGGATACCATGGACTGAAATAGCTGCCTAATCTCATCTTGAACACTCCCACTTAAACCATAAGGGCTTTTACCTTTTGAACTAACATCCACAAAACCCGTGATAGGTACCCCTGAGTACCTCCATCATCCCCCAAACAAAGAGACCTATGGAGCACCTAGTTAAGCTTTACCTGTACAGATCAGGTTCTACATTTTACTGTGGATCCTCCTCTAATTAGTAGCTGACAGCTTTTCCCGTTTGATCAAGAACAATGCACCTTCTTATTCCCCCACCCTACGAATATCTCTTGCCAAAAGTTAACATACAACCTGGAAAGCAGAAACCTATTATGGACTTGATAACTATTCATGGTGCATGCATCCTGAATCTCACATCGCCACAGTTAAAGTGCTTGTATAGCTTATACTAGTGGATCCATCCTAATCATTCGGATACCATCCACAACGCAACTGTTATAGATCATCCTATGGGACTAATTCGAGGACTTGATCGCTCGCCCCTCATAGCAATATCTCTCTGCAACCTTTATCAATCTCCCTTGGCTGCTATTAAGGCAGCATCACTAGGTTCACCCAAGTAGACCCCTCATGATCCCAGGAGATGATAGAGCTAGTAAACAGAGATCAAGTTCTCTCTCAAGTGCATACTCCATATCCCTATTTGTTAGCACCTCTTTCTCCCCTGGTTTTGTTGCACAGCTAATGCTGCAGTTTCATAAGTTTTAAATTTTTTATTTGCTAATATCCAGGTCCAGGCTCCGGTGTAGTTGTTCCATGCGCCCACCAGGCTACCTGCGTCAGCCCCTTTATATTATAAGGGCTCACACAGATAGCTGCTATCCTACTGCGGTTGGGGAATCCCCCCCATGGCAGGACCTGTTACCAGTTGGAAAACTTTTTAACGGTATAATGTTTCTTTTATACTGTGATATGTTAAACCTCTTCTTCCTTCTCTCTTTAGTCTCACTTTTCTGTTCATCTCCATTTCAAGAGTTCGTGTGGCCCGCCCGTCCCGCCATCTGGAGGCTCCAGTCCGGTAAGAACCTTTTTATACAACACGTACCATGGCACCACTAAACATTCTGTCACTAAACGTGCAGGGTCTCAACATACCCCAAAAACGCACCAAGGCATTCAGATATTTCAACTCTCAAAAAGCTCAAGTAGTGTGCCTTCAGGAAACCCACTTTGCAACCCAACATGTCCCTAAATCCTTTGGAGCACACTACCCACAAGTATACACAGCCTCGACCCACTCCAAAAAAAGGGGCACCTTAATAGCATTCCATAAAAGCACTCCCTTCACGGCCTCTTTTCAATTAGCAGACCCGGAGGGTAGATATTTAATTCTATCAGGTCACATCCTAGACGTGGACGTGACAATAGTCTCCTATTATGCACCAAACAGAAACCCAAATCCCTTTCTCTCAAACCTCCTGCAAATAGTTACAGCCCACAAAAAGGGATCCCTGATAATATGTGGGGACTCGAATCAATGCTTACACCCATACCTGGACAAATCACCATATGTCTCCGCAGATAAAACCAACAAACTAGCTTTCGCCCGTCTCTTAAACACACACAATCTAGTGGATACATGGCGCGAAATGAACCCAGCCAAAAAGCGTTATACCTTTTATTCACACCCACACAAGACTTTTTCACGCATCGACCATATATTTGTAACAACTGGTTTATCCCCAGAGATACTCTCCTCGAACATCCTTCCAGTTCCGTGGTCGGACCACTGTGCGGTCATGACCTCGCTCGCTTCCCCTATACCAAAATCACAAGACACCTCCTGGCACCTACCTGACCATATCTTGAAACAACCCTCTCACTGCTTTGATGTCAAGCAAGCCCTTCTTGAATACCTGAACATTAATGACACAACAGATATCACTCCATTAACATTGTGGGAAGCACACAAACCCGTCCTATGGGGGGTGCTTCAAAGACAAATCACCAGGTTTAATAAGGAACGTAAACTCTTAGAACGCAAACTCGAAACTGAATATCATAACTGTTCTCTTGAATTTAGCCAAAATCCTAACCCCACAACTAATGCAAATCTTGAAAAGGCTAGACTGGAATATGACCTCTTTCTTACCGAGGTGGCAGACAGAAGTTTACGTAGAACTAGACATAAATACTTTATGCAGGCCAACAAACCAGACACCATCCTAGCGCGACTTCTCCGCAACGCTAATACTACTCATAAACCGATTCGTCTAAACATAGCTCGGAACACTTTATCTAGCAACCCCATGAAAATAGTACAGAAATTTAGATCCCATCTAACTAAACTTTATACAGATAACCAATCCTTTGATCAAAACGCAGCAAATACCCTATTTTCTCAATTTAACCTTCCAAAAATCAACAACTCTGAAGTCGAACAAATTGATAAGGTGATCTCAGTAGAAGAGGTTACACAAGCCATAAAGGAGCTCAAACTCAACAAGAGACCCGGCCCAGATGGCTTCACGGCCCTCTACTACCGCACTTTTTCAGAGATCCTATCCCCAATCCTCACCAAAGCGTTTAATAGCATACTTAAGGGCCATTCATTTAGACAAGAAACTTTAACAGCGACAATATGCATGTTGCCTAAGCCACACACCGATGAATCCTCTTGTTCTAACTATAGACCTATATCTCTATTAAATTTGGACATTAAATTACTTTCGAAGATCCTGGCCACTAGACTCAAGAATATAATCGGTCGTTTGATTCATAGAGATCAAACAGGATTCATACCGGTAAGACAGACTAATGATAATATACGTAGAGCAGTCTCACTGGCCTATATAGCTAGAACAAGAAAGATTCCTGCGTGCTTCCTTTCATTGGACATCAGGAAAGCGTTCGACTCTGTCTCATGGGCTTACATGCACTACACACTATCAGCATGGGGATTTGGTCCCCATTTCATGAAATGGATATCCGCATTATACAGCAACCCATTGGCCAAGATCAAATATGCGGGCTACAGTTCAGTACCCTTCCCTATAGCAAGGGGCACTCGTCAAGGTTGCCCGCTGTCACCACTCTTGTTTGCCCTATTAATAGAACCGTTAGCCTGCCTGATAAGAGAATCCAAGGAGGTAACCGGGATTGAAATAGGAGGTCACCAACACAAAATATGTCTTTTTGCAGACGATATCTTGTTGTTTTTAACATCACCACAAATTTCTGGTCCAAACTTACTACCCATATTAAATAAATTTGCGCACATTTCAGGCCTGAAAGTGAATCCTGGGAAGTCGCAGGCTCTGAACATCTCACTTTCCCCAACGGAGATGGAGATGGCCAGGGGGGCATTTCCATTCCCGTGGGCTTCCACCTCCATCCCATACTTGGGAGTTCATATAACTGCAGATTATCATAAATTGTATGCCGCCAACTTCCCAGGAGCACTAAAAGGGATCACAAATTTAATGCAGTCTTGGTCCTCCCTACCTATCTCTTGGGTGGGGAGAATCAACGTGGTCAAAATGGTTATCCTACCAAAGATGCTATATCTCTTTAGGGTCCTACCAGTATTGATCCCCTCACATATCCTACGACTTATACAAAAGAGGGCGGAGAGTTTCATCTGGGGTAAAATAAAACCTAGAGTAGCGAGGAAAACGTTATATCTCCCCAAAATAAATGGCGGTACCTAATTTTATGACCTATTATAGGGCAGGGCAACTACCAACACTGACTAAATATCACACCACACACGAAACACCTCTATGGGTGCATATCGAAGCTATGGAATGCGATCCACTGTCAGTGGCGAATCTGCTTTGGCTACGCTCATCAGATCGTAGCAATATAAGTCACCCCATACTCAAGCACACCTTATCCCTTTGGGACAAAACTAAAACCCGATATAACCTAAAGTCTTCCCACAATCCCCTCCTCTCTTATATTAAAAACCCAAATTTCAAGCCGGCATGGGAGTCGCCTAATAGCTTTAGGACTTGGACTACAGCTGGACTAATCAGGCTACATCATCTAGTAGACCATAGATCTTTTCGTTCTTTTTCTGACCTCTCAGCATCCTTCCACCTCCCTCCGACGGAACGATTTAGATACCTCCAAATCAAGCACTTCTTTACACATTCACTTCAAAATGAGACCCAGATGTCTTATCTCTCTCCCTTCGAATCATTTTGTAAAAAAGACCCACACGCCAGAGGAATTATTTCCTCTTTATACACACATATGATCACAATCTCTAGCCAAACTAGGCCCTCATACACTAAAAAATGGGAGGAAGATTTGGGACGAGAACTAGAACAGTCCGATTGGAACGGTATATGGGCCGCCACTAAATCATCCTCCCCCAGTGTCCTGGCCTTTGAAACTAACTATAAAGTCTTGTCTAGATGGTACCTAGTTCCAGTTAGAATAGCTAAATTTGTCCCGGGTTACCAACAAAATTGCTTTAGGGGATGCCCGGAGCCAGGAACATATTTCCATATCTGGTGGACATGTCCGGTGGCAGCTGCTCTGTGGGGAAAAGTATTCCAGTTGGCCTCCACCATGTTGGGCATCTCACTTCCTCCCGATCCATCAGTGGCACTACTAAATTTGAAACCAGAGGAACTGTCGCGCACACAATTTAAACTTTTTGTGCATCTACTCACGGCTACCAAGCAGGTCATAGCTAAAGCTTGGAAATCCCCCACATTCGTTTTCGCCGAAGTCAAGCACAGGACCACTAATTTTATGATCCATGCCAAATACGAAGCGTTAGATAAGGATCGTGACACCAAATTTACGCAGATATGGGAGCCCTGGATCACGCATTGCTTACCCTGCACGTTTGACCATTCTGTTTTATTGCCATGGTAATCATTTGTGAAACATAGCTGGAGTGGCTGGCTGGAGGGCGGACGTGGACACGCGGATTCCATCAAATTCTTCTCTTTCCTCTCCTTTCTTTTTTTCTTCTCATTACTCTCTCTCTCACTGGGCTATACCCTTCTACATTTGACTAATGATAGACCTGATTCGCACGAGAATCGTAAAATGTACACTGTGTGGTAAAATATACTTATCTAATGTTCAGTCAGAATGCATAATACATTTTCTAAAGTACGGTATAACTAGCGTAATGTTACACTCCTATATGTACGCTTCCAATGGAGGAGTGTCACGTTGGGCACAGATTTGTCCCCATCGGGGTGCCTTACGTGCACTGTGCTATTGGACTACTATAACCAGAGCATGAGTCGACTGTAAGTAACAACTATGTTTCTTAACAAACCATTTGTATGTACATTTTACCTCTCAGATTATACTCTTCAAGCACTGTCATGTATTGTAAGTTGTGAACATGAAAAACAATAAAAACCTTTGAACAAGAAAAAAAAAAAAAAAGTTTTTAAAGCATCACCTATGGAGATTTTTAAGTACCGGAGTTTGTCGCCATTCCACGAGTGTGCGCAGATTTCAGCCGTAACATATTTACTCGTAATCTATTTACTCGGCGTAACATCCTCTTTCACAATATATAAAAAATAGGGCTAACTTTACTGTTGTCTTATTTTTTAACTCAAAAAAGTGATTTTTTTTCCAAAAAAAAAAAAAACCGATTGAAAGAAAGCTGTGCAAATACCATGTGACAAAAAGTATTGCAATGATCGCCATTTTATTCTCTAGGGTGTTTGAAAAAAATATAAATCTTTGGGGTTCTAAATAATTTTCTATAAAAAAAAACTGATTTTAACTTGTAAACAACAAATGTAAAAAAGGGCTCTGGGGGTTAAGGGGTTAAAAACTGTATATATTTTAATACACCATGTCAAGTGTACTATATATGTACAGATATAAAGCGCACACTCAATATGCTATGTGTGTGTGTGTATATATATATATATATATATATATATATATATATATATATACCAGGCTGTATATATTTTAATACACCATGTCAAGTGTACTATATACCGTATGTACAGTGTACAATGATATGCAGTACACTGTATATATATATATATATATATATATACAGTGGGTAAGGAAAGTATTCAGACCCCCTTAAATTTTTCACTCTTTGTTATATTGCAGCCATTTGCTAAAATCATTTAAGTTCATTTTTTCCCCTCATTAATGTGCACACAGCACCCCATATTGACAGAAAAACACAGAATTGTTGACATTTTTGCAGATTTATTAAAAAAGAAAAACTGAAATATCACATGGTCCTAAGTATTCAGACCCTTTGCTCAGTATTTAGTAGAAGCACCCTTTTGATCTAATACAGCCATGGGTTTTTTTGGGAAAGATGCAACAAGTTTTTCACACCTGGATTTGGGGATCCTCTGCCATTCCTCCTTGCAGATCCTCTCCAGTCCTGTCAGGTTGGATGGTGAACGTTGGTGGACAGCCATTTTTAGGTCTCTCCAGAGATGCTCAATTGGGTTAAAGTCAGGGCTCTGGCTTGGTCATTCAAGAACAGTCACAGAATTGTTGTGAAGCCACTCCTTCATTATTTTAGCTGTGTGCTTAGGGTCATTGTCTTGTTGGAAGGCAAACCTTTGGCCCAGTCTGAGGTCCTTAGAATCCCGCTTAGAATTAAGGCCAAAAAGTTCTATCTTGGTCTCATCAGACCAGAGAATCTTATTTCTCACCATCTTGGAGTCCTTCAGGTGTTTTTTTTAGCAAACTCCATGCTGGCTTTCATGTGTCTTGCACTGAGGAGAGGCTTCCGTCGGGCCACTCTGCCATAAAGCCCCGACTGGTGGAGGGCTGCAGTGATGGTTGACTTTCTACAACTTTCTCCCATCTCCCGACTGCATCTCTGGAGCTCAGCCACAGTGATCTTTGGGTTCTTCTTTACCTCTCTCACCAAGGCTCTTCTCCCCCGATAGCTCAGTTTGGCCGGACGGCCAGCTCTAGGAAGGGTTCTGGTCATCCCAAACGTCTTCCATTTAAGGATTATGGAGGCCACTGTGCTCTTAGGAACTGCAGCAGAAATTTTTTGTAACCTTGGCCAGATCTGTGCCTTGCCATAATTCTGTCTCTGAGCTCTTAAGGCAGTTCCTTTGATCTCATGATTCTCATTTGCTCTGACATGCACTGTGAGCTGTAAGGCAGAGACAGCTTTCTAATTAGGCAAATTAGGCGGTTGCCTAAGGCCTCGCCCTTACAAGGGCCTCGCGACTGCCTAATTGAAGAGCCGACTCTGCTAACACAATGTCTGCGCGGGGCTGCGCTCTGGTCTACAGCTCGTATTACTGCGTCTGCCTGTGAGCTCCATGGCCATGCAATGGGGAGAGAAACCAAAGCCGTGGCTGTAACTTGGGGAGGGAGTGGGACCAGCACTGTAATGTCCGAGCCGAGACAGCAGAATGGGAAGGGCACTCATCCCAGTGGCTGGACATGCAGATCACCCCCCCGTTGTTACCCCCCCACTTAGTGATCCGTGGAGAGATCCCGATTCCCCGCACACCCAGAGGAATCATGTGGCAGGGCGGGGAAGAGGAAGCATCGCCAGGGCTGGATGGAGCCGAGCCGATGGAGGTAAGAGAGAAGAGCTGTGTGGGTCGCCCCTCTCTGGGGCTGTTAATTAGGGCGGCGGCGGGGCGGGGGAGATCTGGAGCTGCAGGGAGAGATAGAGGGCTACTGTGCCAGCTATAACCAGCATGGGGGAGAGCCAGCCCCCCATCCCTGCTCCTCCAGCATCCCTCAGCCACAGCTCAGGACTCACAGTTTGTCACTAACCCCCCTCCTCCACCACAGTCACCTCTGTACCCCCCCTCCACAGCCACCTCTGTATCCTCCTACCCCGCCACCTATGTACCCCCCCTCCACAGCCACCTCTGTACCCTCCCTCCCCCTCCTCCACCACCTCTGTACCCCCCTCCCCCTCCACATCCACCTCTGTACCCCCCTCCACAGCCACCTCTGTACCCCCCCTCCTCCACCACCTCTGTACCCCTCCTGCCCAGCCACCTCTATACCCCCCTCCACCTGTGTACCCCACCTCCATAGCCACCTCTGTACCCCCCTCCTCCTCCTCCACCACCTCTGTACCCCCCTCCCCCTCCACCTCTGTACCCCCCTCC